>JBBMKC010228776.1:0-11678 GCA_037834085.1 Bipalium vagum | reverse complement strand
AAAGTCACCAGTTTTTAAAAAAGTAATATCTTCTTCTTTATTTTGTTTAATGGTGATTAAAAAATAAACTTTAATTTATTTAATTAATTATTATCTATTATTAAACATTAATATTAAAAAAAATCATATTTTAATAATGTATCATTTATAATAAGTTCTTTTATCAAATATTTGGTGAAGAAAATATTTAAAAATTAAATATTTTTTTAATTTAAATGGAAATGAAAGTAAATTAAATTATAAAAACTTAATAATATTAGTGTAATAATTAATTTTTTAATCAGAAAGTGGTTATTTTTGTTATTTACTAAAATTTTGAAGAAATCTTGTTTTTTAGGCCTTAAAAATAAAATTTAATAAATGAAAGTCACCAGTTTTTAAAAAAGTAATATCTTCTTCTTTATTTTGTTTAATGGTGATTAAAAAATAAACTTTAATTTTTAATTTTTAATCAGAAAAATGTTACAAAATGTAAAATATTGCAATAAATGTGTACTCACCATTTTGTAAAATATGTCAAATCGATGAAATATTGATTTTTTTAAAATTAAATCGATGAAATAGAAATTAAAAAATGTAATGGAAATAAATCTCTTTTATTTGTTTCTGGTGAATTTTCTCTTAACGATGATTATTATGAACGAATTATTATTATGAATTATTATGAACGATTATGAACGAACATTTATTAAGATTTACATTTAAACTAATTAAAAATTAAAATATTATTTAAAAAGGAAATTATTTTTGTCCGCAAGATTAATTTCATGTATAATGTTTTGTTAGAAACGTATTAAAATTTACATTTCATATGGAAACTAACAGTACTTACGTGTAATGGGAAGTTAGTATTTCTTTCATGTTTTCATTTTACAGCTACTGTAGCGTAAGTAGAGTAAGAATGAAGGATGAAGACAACACCAAACCATAAATCTAGTAGAGGAATTTCATCATTTCTATCAAATAAAGTTACTTTTATTTTTATTTTTGTGTAATCCTCTTCTTTATTTTCTTCAATAATTATTTATTATATAATATGATTTAACAAGAAAACTATATAGACTACAATAATCTTATTCTTTTTTGCAGTTTTAACTTTTTAAAAATTAAATGATCAAGATTATCATGACCTACTTTATTACCAGACAAATATTTTAGAAGTTTTAAATTGATCAAGTGTATTGTTAGGTTTATAAATTTTATAATCCTCTCATTCTTTTTTTATTTGTTCTTTTTTTAATATTTAATCTTTAATTTTGTCAATATATGGTCCAGGTTTATAATCCAAAATTTTTATTATTATATTTCAATATAATTAATTAATTCATTTTGTTCAATTGATTTTTCTTGATTTTTTGCATCAAATTTTTCTTCTAATAAATATTTAAAACCATAAGTTAATGCAAATTTTCTTCATCATTTAAATTATCTGATGATTTTTTTCTTATCATTTTTCTCAATTTCAACTGGATTACAATATAATAAAGATCCTTTTCATTTTCTTCAATAATTAGCAATGAAAGTTCATTTATCATCATTGAACTATTTACAATTTTTGGAATTATAGTTTTTGTTAAGGAGGTATTAGTAAATCTAAATATAAAGATGGTAAATTGGTTGAATACTAAAATCTATAGAAAGTTTTCATTTATCAATTTTTTAGTTATATTTTCTTCTTTATCTTTTCCATTTTTTATATTTTCTAATTCACCAGACAATTTATTTGTGCTTTGCGTAACATGTTTATGAAATATTGTTAAATCTTTCTACTTTCCATTGATATATTTCATTAGTTTCAAATGGTATTTTTTTCACTGTTAAAAAAGTAATTAAGCTTATATTATTTTTTGTGATAATAAATAAAATAATGTGATATTTTCATTTACATATCACAAAGCAGAACAGCAAAGATTTCTAAAAATTAAAAATGACCCAATCCTTTCTTTTCTTAATATTATTTAATTCATTAAAAATAATTTTGTTTTATATCCCTGTATACCGTGTTCGATAGGGAATAAAACTCGTGTTAAATTATGAAACGGTGACATTTGAATTTTTGCAGAGTATTTTCTAAGGGTTATTATTTAATGGAGACAGTAAACGTACTGTGAGACCAGGAGAAAGAATTGGGCTTATTCAGTGATAATCAGAAATCCTTGCTCTCAATGTCAGAGGGTATTCTATGAAATTTCCAAAAAAATGATTTCTTTAGATATATTTTACTTTCTATATTTATTTCCCTAATAAATTTAATAGTATGATCCATTCTTCTTGCATAAAGTCGGCTTTTAATAATAACAATTAATAATATATTATGATTAAGTTACTTTTCTTAAAAATCCAATATTTTCGAAAACTCAAAAACTCTCGAAGATCCTCTCTGATCCATAATCAGCCTAACACAAAGGACAAATGTTGGGCTTGGTGATAGTCTCACTCACCGCAGCTCTCCTTTTCTTTCCTGAGGTCAAATCAGACTTATGATTTAGAGTTCATTTTGATTTCTAAGGATTGACATTTTCTTTATTATTTATGGGCTTGGTGCTCAAGCTTTCACTTTGAACGTTTTTCTCAGGTTTCATTGGTTCTAAATGGGAACCAAATATACATTTCAATTCAGATACATTTTGGACCGATTTAATACCACTGAATTCAGCAGTCAGTCAAAAATCGATTGACTTTGATTGTGTTGAGGGTGAATAAGTCAATACGATTTGTGATGGTACCAAGTTCGCTTTTAATTTCAGTATTTCGTGTCTCTCAAAATGAAATCTAAACTTGTTTTACCAAATGTCAATATTTCTACTTAGTAAAACAAACCATTGTGAGGGGCAACTCTTTCCGTTCTTACAATTCTTAAATTCATGTCTATAGCTAAATATTCTTTTTTTATATTATCTAAAGACAGATTTTTTATAACTGGTATATCAGAGGGATTGCGGTCACATACAATGATATGAAGGCACAATAAGCTTTTTTCCATACATGTTTCACTCCGCTGAACTGGACAGAAGTATTCCTCGTTAGCAGTAGGCTCTTCATTCATTCTATGCTGTTCAATAAACTAATGAGCGGCAATGTTAATTTTTTAATATTAAATAATTAAAAAATTAACTATATTTTAAAAATTCATATTTCATGTTAATATATAAGTTAATTCAATTTATATATTTAGGAGTTGATTTAATTAGAAAATTAAGACAACTGGCGCCTTTAAAAGGTTGTTTTTAACCTAATAATAATATTAATTTTAAAATATTGAAAATTTTAAAATATTAGAAAAACCAATATATCAAAATCTCGTGGTCGAGATAATGATTTATTGCTTATTATTAATTATTATTTGCAAAGGAATATGTCCTGAAAGAGAGGCCAAAAATTATTTTGTTTTCATCAACTTTATCTCGCCGTAGAGATAAAGTTAGGATTAATGGGCTCTCTCTAAGAAAATAGCCATCTCAAAGCGTAGGGATTGGTGATCGTAGACCAATCTCTACCACTATATAAAGAGACGGCTATTCCCAGAAAAAGGAGATATTTACTCTTGAGGATACTTTGCTGAGGAGAATTATCAATTGTCAAAGATTCCAGTAATTTCCTATTCTTTATGATAGACATGCAAAAGGATTTACCAAGGGGACTCCACGAGTTTATAAATC
Source organism: Bipalium vagum (assembly GCA_037834085.1). NCBI lineage: Eukaryota > Metazoa > Platyhelminthes > Tricladida > Geoplanidae > Bipalium > Bipalium vagum. Next base: position 8,019 of record JBBMKC010228776.1, on the reverse strand, counting down.
CATAGGTGACCTGAAAAGCACCTAGAGAACGACCCGGGGACCCCTTGTCGCTCCTGGTGATGTTATTGTAGATTTTTCTTTTTGTAATTTTTGTGTAATTATCATTTGTTTTTCATTTTGGTGAAATTTATAGTCATAAATTGTTTTAACGTCATTATTATTTTTTGTGATAATTTTTTATTAAGGAAACGTGACTTATTGTCATATTTTTATTGACAATGTCATTTCTAGACACTTGATTATTTAACAAATTGAGATTTTTTTGTGATCGTTTTTTTTTACGGTGATCGTTTTGATTTAATTTGGGGTGTGAATAAGGTTTTATTCAGTTGAGTTTAAATTTGTTTAACTATAAAGGTGAGGCGAACACAGCGTTAGAAAGTGAGAAGTTAATTCGAACGAAAGTTACTTATTTCAGTTTAAGGATAATATTAACATTACGAATCAATCAAAACATGATAAAATATTTGTAAGACTTTTTATAACTTTTCCACTAATTAATATCGTAGGGTATTTTTTACGTAGTTGCCCTTCTGTTTTAAATGAAATTTTGCAGCCAGTTAATCAATCCAGTACTGCGCTGCTAGACTACGTGAAAGACTTCCATATTTTTTAGTTTATTTCTCTTTCTTGACTTGGCTTCTGTGTAACTAAGCCAGCCACTTTGTCATTTGCTACGGAATGTTAAAAATACTCGACATTTGCTCGGAGAAATTTTTTCTGTTGTTTTTATAATTTACGAATGTAAGAATAATAATAATAATAATAATAATAATAATAATAATAATAATAATAATAATAATAATAATAATAATAATAATAAAATAATAATTGTTTCTCTCAAGTTTTAATTAATATGTTATTATTAATATTATTATTTTATTATATATCAAATTATTTATTTTTTAATATTTCGTAATTTATATTTTTGGAATTTTTAAAAATTATAAATTTCGTTTTAATGCTTTATAAAATAATAACAATTTATTAAAAGAATAATAAAAATTATATTTTAATAGAAATCTAATTCAATTTGAGTTTGTAATTTAGAAAAAATATTATAATTTATAAATTTATAATATAATATAATATAATTTATTATTAAAAATATTTAATTTATTTATTATTTTAATTTTTTTTTACTGTATACTTTTTTATATTTTTTTTTAATTTATCTTGATTTTAATTATTGTTTATTTATTAAAATGCCGAAATAAACGGAATTTTTTATTTTTTATTTTAGGTTTTATTTTTTACCTTTTTTTTAAAATAAAAGATTTTAGAGCCGTAAGAAAAATAGATGATATCATATCATTACAACAGAGAATCACAAAATCACACGAAATATTTCTCGCCCGGGAACCGATTTATCTGAAGGAGGGCGTAATTTTCGTCGTACTCTGGAATTTCTTTTGGTTCGAAGAAGCCAACGACGACCCCGAGGAAGAAGATATCATACTGCCGGGACCATGTTGCGGTCTTGTAAAGCAGTCTCGGCAAAGCAAATGAACATCGCCATACTGTCCGTATTGGGGATAGCACATGGAGTCGCAGTCATCCAAAAGACTTGACTGACATTTCTATCAAGTCAAATGTATTCATCAACACCTTTTATAGTCAAGTGAAAAGGCAAACATTAATGGTTTATGGATATTAAATATGACAACGTTATATGGCTGTCTAACTAACTTTAGCTTACATATCAGATTAAATCAATCTTAACATGAACCTGCAGCCAAGAATGGTTCAAGACAGATATCCCCTGTTCCAATGGAGATTATAAACATAGGTGGTTCTCCACGTGCCATCTAGAAACCAAATTAGGTTTGGAAAAGTTTGAACTCAAAGGAACTGAAGTAGGTGATTTCACCACAACCATTCTTCGGCCTTTTTTCTTGTCTTTAATTCTTCTGTATACAAGTGATGATGATATCTTTATTTATATCTTACAGAGGAGACAATTACCGATCTCACATTGAGATTGAGTTATGACTTTGGGGTCTAGGTAAGTATCTATCATAATGTATAATACACTTTTTATACTTTTATGACTAAAGTACAGATGAAAAGTAAAGACATTTGCAGTTCACCATTCATGATTACCATTCTTTCAATGACTTTAGTGAAGGCTCACTACCACATTCTGGTCCATGTCTGTTTAAGAAGAAAAATCCTCTTGAAAAATTCTGCCTGACACTGACTGATATCCTGAAGATAAATGTGTCACATGTCAGTGAGCAGTTGGTACTCGTAAAGGTTTGGGTACATTGAAGGAAGAAATGGTGAAAATGAAAAGAAAATAATGAAATTTTAATGTTAATATTAACTTTTTGTAGCTGTCTTGAGTTACTTAGGCGCTTTGGCTGATGATTCCTCCATATCCGATTAAAAATTATCACAACTAAAAATTTTTCCATCAAGTCGATTTAAGCGCTTTCAAAGTGATTATTTAAACAAATGCCATCCAAAAATCCTTTCAAAAATATTAGATATTCAGATAAATAGTTTTAGCTGCGCCAACCAATCTGATGGCTTGCTACCAAAGCTGAACCAATAAATGTCATGGGTTATCAGTCCTTCAACAATAATGTTGTAAATGAAATTTTTAAAAAAATTTTTAATAAAATTAATATTTATTATTATATTATTATTATTGTAATTAATAATAAATATAATAATAAATACTTTATAAATATTTTTTTTAAAAATTTTAAGTTTTCTTTTTAAAAATAAATTATTAAATAATGTTACAGGTTTATGCAGAAATATATTCAAAATATATAGAAAAAAATTTCATAACAAATACTCGAGTGGAAATGTACACTAAATAAATTCTGGTCTAGCCAAGGCTTTATCTATAAACCGCCTCATGTTGCGAAAATAAGGACTTAAATTGATATCGTCATGCGTGAGTACTTGGGTAATCAATTCTTTTAAATCGATCTCTAATGGTTCTCAGCGAGTTAAAGCTGCTGAAAAACTCTTCAATTGGGTTTAGTTGAAGCAAGTAAGGACGCAGAAACGTCTGGTTTCATTACTGGTATGGCCATAATTTCTGGTTTGGCGTAAGTTGACTCCTGTTTCATATAAGTAAACCAGCTTACAGTTTTCAATGTACTCAATGTCCCTCGCATAAAGCTGTTTAGCCTCAATGTTTTTACTATTATTGTTCTCTTCGGGAACTCTGATTAATCGCTTTCTGGTATAAATCATGTCACTTAAAATTCTTGAGACAGTACTTTGGCTGACTAAAATGCGAACAAATTCAAATAGAAACAATCGAATATTTTTCTATATATTTCTAAATATTTTGAATATTTTTCTAAATATATTTCTGCAAAAACATGTAATCAAAAATGTAGATAATTAGTTTGTTTAAATAAATAACAATATGACAATAAATAAACACTGATTCAACCATTCAATTATTCTCATCAAATAAATATTTTTCTCAATCTTGACTTATGAATTCCGAAAGTGTAGATTATTATTATTATTATTATTATTATTATTATTATTATTATTATTATTATTATTATTATTATTATTATTATTATTATATCTCAACAGAAATAGCAAAACGATATCGATAATTGTAGCTATAAAAGGATAATTTTAATTATCAAAGAAATTATATAAATAATATAATATATATAATAATATAACTGATCCATTTATGCATTACTTCGCACTGAAAACATTCCAGATGAAATTCTTTGTCCAGGACGACAATCTTTTTTGTGTAGAAGCAGTTCTGAACCAAACCAGTTTTATTTCGTTCGAAAGCTGTCAGATGTCATACTTTTTCAGGAATGATGGGTTGATTGCACATCTCGCAGTTAGAAGAATGAACCAAATAATAATCCTTTATGCAGTGTATTCTATTGTCCTTATCCATAGTGAAGGGTGCTCCATCGAGACATTCGTTGCATCTGACACACCGGAAGCACTCTATGTGATATGTATAACCGGAAGCTTTGAGAATCTGTTATTTATCCCTAGACAATAGTCGGATTTCTCAACAAGACTTACTTTATTGGTGATCATATGGCCGCATATTTTGCATCTGTCAGCATTTTGCTGGAATCCACAGTACTGAAATTGTTTTGTCAAAGTATTCACGTCTTCATCAACACATACAAATCATACCAAATAGTCTTCTTGGCAATAAAGCTTTCCGTGATCCTTGTAAAATAATTTTCCTTTCAATTGCCTGGCTGAATGTTGAACAAAGGTCATCAACAAGGGTATTATAAGTCATAACAGTTTCAATGAATGTCTAATGGATAGTACTAGGATAAGGGCATGAAAAAGAGTAACTGTTGATTACTAAAGATGGAAGGGTAAGTCTTAAAGCTTAGTCTTAACATTGTTGGTTATGTCTATTTTTACTTAATATAATTACTTAAAACTATAATTTATTATAATAAATAATATAATTATATTATAATTAATATAATTAAAATAAAATCCTAAAATGTAAATATTATTTAAATTGTTGAGGTTCGACTCCCATCTTTAAAAACTTCTGTAATTAAAATTTTTGGCGAAAAATTAAGATTAAATAAGTCCTGGTTAATTTAAATCATGTAATTTAATTATTAATTATTAATTTAAATTAATTAACTAAATTTTAAAAATTGATTTTTAAATATTATTTTAGGAGCAACTACTGATTTTTAATCAGTAGCATGTCACACTAAAATTCCTAAATTAAGTTTTTTTTAGAAAATTTTAGAAATTTAATCTGTTTTTAGAAATAATTAAATATAGTAAGTACATCAATATTGACAGCTTAACTGGCAAATCAGAAATGCTAAAATCAACTCTGAAAAAATATAGGTCAGCGAAAATTCATTATTTTTCGCCCAGAAAATTATCAGGTATGATTATGATAAATTTTTTTTTGCTGACCAGGGTTTTCCCTGGCACAGCCTTATAATTAAGAGTGTTTGAGTGAGTGACTGCCTTGCAGTTTGTTTGAGAGAGCTTGGTAAGACTGCCTGTTGCAGTTTGTTTGTTTATTTACAAGGGTCACACCCTCACTCAATAAATTTTTACAGAGAAATTTTGTTTTTTTGAAGGGTGAGGTGCGAGCTCAATAGTTAGGCCTATAGCAACCTTAGTAAGGTCAGGTACGCTACAGGGTAGGTTTGCGCCAACAAAATTATACGCCAATATACTAACTGATATTAAGCTATTTAAACAAAAATATATTGATTATAATGATTAAATAAAGATTTATGTAAAATTTCTCATCCCCATTTTGCTTGAATTACACTAATAAAATAAATATTATAATAGGACATGTATGTGATACAAATAATATTTTTATTACGAGTATTTTTGATTTTTAATAAATTGCCAAAAGGTCTTTTATTCTGGGTCAGAGAAATCATTATAAAAAAGATTTCCCATTCGCAAATTGACCTGTCAATTATCACTAAATATTGCATAATGATTTACTTTGAAAACTCGTTAGAAACCTTCGTTGAAAACAGAGGCTTTACCAAAGCATGTATACATTAGAATCCGATTTCAAACGCTTACTTAACGATCTCTAAAACGTTTTCATTGACATTTTGATTCACCACGCTGAAACTGTGACCATCCAATCCTTCATTTACTTTAATTATTTTTGGAAAAAGGGAAAAGTGGAAAAGAAAAAACAGGGGTATAATGATTTCCTGCTTTTTAGTCTTATCTAGGTTCCGTTGAAATCATTGCTGACCATGAAACCAGGAAAAATTATCCGATCAGTGAGCTGAATCGTCCTGTTGTGTCATTTCTCATTATTGTTATTCGTCGTTTAATTGTACTCCCACTGCTATTTTTATTTTATTCCATTTTGGTAGTGGAACTGGTAGTCTGTCGTGAAGGCGGGAGACAGAGACCATTATACCAAACTGTCGACGTACACTGAAAATTGTTCAAGAAAGTGTCGACTATAGATTCGTCTTGTTACGTGATTAGCATTGACGATTGCTTATTTTAATTTTGAGTAGCAGTTTAATAAAGCTTATTTGTGTGAAACATTATTGAATTCACCCTTGAGATTACATAAAGCCTAACTATAATAAAAGATTTTTGATTCAGATTTAGCGTGCTAGTTAATATTAAAGTGTTAAAAAAGAGTACTCGATTACATTTCTTTTTACGTTAGGCCAATAAAAATGTCGATACAAGGTTACTGTAGCGGGAACAAAAGGCAAAATATAACGTTTTTATTGTAATAGTATGGTTGAAGAAAGTCCTAACGGGTCTGAATTGAATAACGTTATATTATTAAAATTCATTATTACTTAGATAATCAATAAAAAAATTGATTTTTCAGAGAAATTAATTTTTCTTTTCGTTTAAAGTTCGAAAGATATGTTAAAAATATAATATTTTTCTTTCAGCCTAATATAATAAAAATAAGAAAAAATTATAAATTTTAGATTTTATCTTTTTTATTGATTTTGAAATAAAAACTTTTTTATAAAATTTTACAAATGTTAGGGTAAATTAAAAAAATATCAAATAATTAACATTTCACGTTTAAAGTTTGATTTCCTCTGCTTTCAATTGTATTAGTTAATTTTTAATTAATTAATTTTTTATTATTTATTAAAATTTTTATTACTTAAAAATTCACATAAGAAAATAAATTTTGTCAACTAATAATAATAATAATAATAATAATAATAATAATAATAATAATAATAATAATAATAATAATATATTAACTTACAGCAGCAACAACAGACAAAACAATTATCATGGAAAACCATGCCCATAGCCTGACAAGCTTCCTCGGGCTTCTGGATCAGTCCCGAGCATTGACAGCATAAGGCTGCAAAGGAGAACTGGATCAATTAACGAAGCTTTGAAACAATACCTGATCCATTTATCATATTGAACGACATGGGGCTCAGTGGAAATAAATCAATAGTTTGTAAAATGTGATAGCATTACTGAACACGAAATAGTGCAAAGAGATAAAACATTACGACCGTGTGTGGCCTATCAGACGGGGAAACCGGGACGAACGGTGGAAGGGTGTGGGCAGAACGTGGGAAGAATGTGGGAAGAATGGTGGCTGAATGTGAGGGAAATGTGCAAGGAACACACTGAAGTCTGTCTTAGCAGCACTGATGCCTCTACATGGCGATCATGTCACCTACGTTAAATCGAGCCTAATCCGATCATCATTTTCAGAGAACATTTTTAGTTGAAAAATCGATACGTCATTCTCAGATTTTACCGAAAAAATTAATTTTTAGAGCATTAATTTTTATACATTTTAATTTTAATGTATAGCAATACTCAATATACTATTAATGTTAATAATACCACTAATATTATTATTTATTTATTATTATTTATTTATTTTTATTATATATTTTTATTATTTATTAATAATATTCATTATTTTTAAATAAAATAAGGAGACTAATGAAATTATAGGAATTTTTAAATTTAAATCATTTATACTATCATTTATTTATTTATATGTATTTTAATGTAGTAATCTTATTAATATTTTAATTTTAACATAATAATATTTTAATTTTAAGTAAAAGTATTTTAATTATTATATGCTTTTCTGACGTAATAACTAAAAAATAAATTTAATAAATTAGTAATGTTAAATATGTATGTATAACACCCGTTGTACATAGCTTTAAATTTATTTTATTTAAAAATGCTATAATAATTGTGTTAATAAATAATAAAAATTAAGCAGTTAATAATTTTAAATATACAATAAATAATATATATAGAATTTTAATGTATTGCTTTTATTTATATGAAAATAAGGTTTCACATTGGATTGACTTTGTTTGAATATTTCTGATTTGTGATAACATTAATCAATTATTAAAAATCTTACAACAGTCTTACAATTATGAATTATAAACCGATCGATGTTATTAACAATAATAATTATAATTAATAATATTTTTAATTCATAATAATAATAATACAAATACAAATAATAATAATAATAATAATAATAATAATAATAATAATAAT
>JBBMKC010228765.1:0-11679 GCA_037834085.1 Bipalium vagum | reverse complement strand
TATAATATATAATGCCGTCACGTCAACTGTTACAAAGGCAAGAGGAAATCTGACGTTGTTACATGTCACAGTCGTCTTTCATCGTCTACAGAACTGGAGGAACATGTTGCTGAAGGTGTCTCGAAACTGCTTCGACATGACACAGTACAGGATGAAATTGATGGAGGAGTTTATCAATACCAACACGTCCATCATGTCTCCAATGTAAATGTAAACACTTTCCAAAAAGCAAAATTCTATCGCTGCAATGGTATTGATGATACCCTGGGGTAGTTCCGTGAACACGAAACACAATACCACCGTCACAAGCAACATGGACGCTTTATGGTACGGGTCTCTCGGTGAGTTCTGATGTCGTGAACCGCGCAACGGTAACATTTCGATGTTTTTCGACAGAACGTTCAATTGTCGTTTCAGTTTACTGGACTTTCTCATGACTATGATAATGAAAATGGTCAGGATCACCAGCACGATAGTGGACAGTGATTTGACAACGCAACCGTAAAGAGCAAACTGAATATGTTGTTCAGTTTGAAAGCCCGCCTTTCCGATAAACCAGTAATATCGGTTTTCGTAGGCCGTCACTTCTTGCAAGAAAAAATTGGGCAATGAGAAAATAAACGAAATGGAAAACAGAGAAACAATGGCATAAATCGAGTGTTTGTATTGGAGCCGGCTTACGGTGGCCATGTTTGTGAGGGTCCAAGCGCGAAAAATGGCCAGGATCACCACGAGCAGTGTGGACGTTGTGTGAGTACAGATGACAATGCTCGAATGGATCAAAACAAACAATATCCAATGATAAGAATGAGGATAGTCGCAAGGGTTGGGGGCTGTGGCCAAGTTCAGGTATATGGTATAAATGGAATAGCTCAACATTTTGATCATGTCCGACAAAGCAATTCCGAGCAGAATGAGATTGATAGGGTTTATCATGGACTTTTTCGTGAGGACCATTGAATTGAGAATGTTGCTCAGCACGCCACAGATGCACAGGATGGCACTGATATAACCGTGATAGGCCTTGTACCAAAGATCAAAATCCATGAGCATTTTGAATACGGGACAATCCGTGGTATTGGTCTTCAGACCCCTATCGAAATATGCAGTGCACAAGTTAAATTGGTGAAGAGACGAAACGTTGTTGACGCTCATTTCTGCAAAGGAAAACGAGAAAAATCTGCCCTTTTTAACACTGTAGTGAACCACAAATCAAAATTCAGTGTTCGTTTCCCATTTCAATTCGATGAAAAATAAATCTGTTACTGAATGTATTGATAATGATAATAATTCCCCAACAAGCGACATGCTCAGAATCTGTCGACGCTCAACGACAAATGTCCTCACCGCAGCAGCCCGTCACACGAAATAAAATATTATTTATTTATTTATTATCATCGGAAATGTGTCGAGCATCATGCACAGTTCGTAAATGGCTCTTTCATATTTACTGTGGTTATGATAAAAAAATGTGCGATCGGTTTTATTTTTATGTTTCATTTGTTTTCTCAGAGTCGTTTTTATGTTGAAATAAATAAATAAATAAAATTGTTTCATTCAAAAATTCTTGAAGTAGTGCTTCATAGCAACAGGGCAATGTGAATATGGTTTTGCAAACAGAACAAGGTACCAATGATAATGTTTAATGAGGCTGTTCAAACAGATAATGTCGCTTTTTGGGTTAGGATTGGGTTGGGCTTTGAATGTGTGTATTGTGATAAAAACAAAAAACATGATTGGTCGAAATAAGAACCATTCGATTGAACACACTTTAGTCAACATGGCAGAAGTTTAGTTATGACGGTAGAGTGAAATCCGGTGTACTGCATTCGACGGATATATAAAAGGTTTTTTTAGCATCATTCTCGTGCCTGAAAACGTTTTGCAAATGTTTATAAAAATGGTAGTTATTGGACAGAACGTCTAGCGAGTATGCTGGATGAGATTGGGTTTTGTTTATGTATGGTTTAGTTTTTGTAAGGTCAATCGTTCCACATGAGCCTGAGAGTTATAATGGAGAAGAATAAGTCATTTCCTATCGATTAAAGGTGGTTGTTGTCGACGTTTCCAATGCATCTCTCGATTTCATATCAATATTTATCACCCTTATGATTTCGACGGGTTTAAAAACTGTCACCTTCCTTGATGTAAATTTGATTTTGGATAATATTATGCAGTTTGATCATGGTAAAACCATTAACTTGACCAACACTATTTTCCTAACATACTCAACTTTTTATTGCATGTCACTATACGGTCGGGAATGGATCCTTCTTGTTGCACAAAAAGAGCGAGGACGCAACTTGAAATCGCTGATTTTTCTGGTTTTCGTTCAGTTGATAGGAAACTTACTACTGAAACTTTTATTGATTTAACAATTATTCCAATATGGGTACATCCATATTGACTGCAAGTTCTTTAACTGTTGTACGTGAATTGACCTGCAAAAATGTCTTCTATTTGTCTTTCGTTCACAAAGTTCGTCATCTTCTAGCGTCGAAAAATTTTTAACCGCCTTTGAAACATACGTTTGTTTCTTCGTTAAATACATTATTGATGCTACGACTTGCTTCCGTTACTTTATGATCTAGTTTAAATTCGTTTTTTGAAAATGCGCTTAATTGACTATTTTCCAATGTAAACTCTATAATTAATAAACAAATTGTTATAGCTTAAATTTAAAAAGTTAAATTTACACAAATTTATATTGAAATACGCGCCTTAAATAAGATATATAATTAACGCTTTAAAACAAAGGATAAATTGTTAAAATAATGCCTAATAATATATCACTATGACAAAAAAAACAAAATTATTTTTGTACAACCAAAAATATTTATATAAAATGGCTCCACGTGAATGGCATATAACATATATCCATAACTTCGGTATCAAATAAAATCTTACTTATTGATTCTTTAACTCCTTGCAATATTTCTAATTTAATGCACAATTCTTCAGTACCATTCATTATTTATTTATATTAACAAATTTCGTTTTTTAATTTCATATTTATGACTAAGACTTCATAGAAAAAATTTTTCAGTAAAAAAATATTAAAAATTATTACCTGAAAAAGATTTTAAAATTTTAAAGAAGAGTTGAAGAAGATACTAAAAATACTATTTTAAAAGATTTATAGTTCAAGAACGTAATTGAAGAAGTTGTAGAACATAAAAATCGGAAAGTAATTTCCATTAAAAACAAAACATTATTAAAAATAAAAAGGTCAACGTCCATAATATTGCAAGCTAATATCGCTTATCAAATTAAATGTCATGGGTGTAATAGGTTATATATAGAGGAGACACAGTGTCACTCCAGAATAAGTATTAGCAAACTTTCACAATTAAGCAGAATATATAAAGTCTTGGACAATTCAATGAGTTGCATTGTGTGAATAGATAAAGATCACATAAAAGAATTCAGAGAAATCAGGTACGAAAGATATGTTAATCATTATTAATAAAAGAACGGTAACAAGGTATTAACATTCAAATATGGGAAAGTGACAACTAAATGGATTGTCAGTGTGTTCTGTGATTCATTGAAAATATTATTTTAAAAATAAAAATTAATATTTACCCAATCAGAATTTGAAAAGGGTTTGAATAAAACATAGTCCTATCATTTAATGGATTAAAATGTTTAATATTAATAACTAATGAAGAACTGAAAAGAAAATTCGAAACATGTCTCATAATAATAAATTTTGTTATAAATTGATGAAGAGTAAATAAAATTTATTATAAAATGATAATGATATTGATCAAGGTTTCGGAATTAGAGACATCTTCTAAAATAATCCAGGACCACTTAGAGATCATATCTGTTGGTTCCTGTCACATAATCAATATTGTAAAGATTAAATTTTAATTAATATTAAATAATAAAAAATAATTCATAAATATTTTTAAAATAACATATTAAAATTTAATTCTTAATTTAAAATAAACTTTTTGAATAATTTTTAATAAATTTAAAGTTTTCTTTTAAAAATTAAATAATTAAATAAATGTTAATAAAAATGTTAGATATTTAATTTGTTTAAAAAAATTTTTAAATAAAAAACTTATGCAATAAATCAATATTTTTCATTGAATAATACTTGACTTTATGAATTCGGAAATTGTCGATAACGTAGCAGTAACTTGCAAATATAGTTCGAATTAATTAAATTTAATATTTATCTTTAAAAATATTCAAATATTTGAAAAATCACTCGCGTTTTAATTAATATTTAAACAAAATTAATTAAGTTAAAATAAGTTTAATAACATTTTAATTATGAAATTAATTTAATTATGTACTTCAAAATTTTTATTTTAAATAAAATCTTTCAATTAAATAATTTCCTGTATACACTACGCGATTTTTCGACTAATGAATATATTCGGTATTTTAATTTTAAATTTAGTTTTAATAATAATATCCCTACAAAGCCATACTGACAAATTACGTTGGTGGTTCTACGGCTTTTATAATAGGGAAATTCCATTTTCAAGATCAAAAACTGATGATAAAACGAGAGTATTTTGTAGGGAGAAATGTATTTTTTATTTAGAAATAAACATTCATGGGAAAGAGAAAGAAAAATATTTGACTTTGTCTAATTTTAGAGGAATCGGTAATTTTATGGGAGAGCGGCACAATCCGTTCCTGAGGATGAAGGAGTCTTGTGAGATTACCAGAGAATTCTTGAAGCCGAAATAACTCAGGGACTGAATAAAAATTTATTTATTTATTTTTACATAAGCCTAAAAATTCAGTGCGCCTAATAAGCAAACAAACTTTTGTCTTAACAGCAATGGGGAATATTTCTTTCAATCCACTTTCCAACATTGGTTCATTAAAATGTATATATTGTTAAAACAATCCAAATGTTCAGAATTTTAATTATTATTGATTATTTTATAACATGACAAAATTATATATATAAAATATAAATAAATTATTTTCAGAATAATTTTTCAAATTTCTTATTTTTATATTATTTATTATATATTTTATTTTGTTAATTTTATTTTGTGAAACCTTAAATAATTTATGAAAAAAAATAATAATAATTTAATATTTTTATATAATAGATAATTTAAAGAAAATCAATAGTGATACTTTTTATGTAAAATTTTCTAAATTTTAATAAAAATAATTTCGTGCAACATTTTCTTAGAGGAGAAATTTTCTCTTCTTTTCCTTATTTTCTTTCCAAGTTTTTATTCATTGAAAATATAAATATGAAATAAATAATACTTTAATAATATTATTTTGACCAATTAGTTTATAATAAATCTTAAATTATTAATTTTTTTTCATACTTTTATTAATTAAGAAAATTGATAAATCTAAAAAAATATAAAATTTATAAAAATAAATAAATCTCTTTATTAATCTTCTTATTAATTCCCTTATTAATCTTCTAAACACACAAAGAAAACTTTTGTTTCGACAAAGCATCTCTTGCAAGAAGCATTATTATAATTTAAGAAAGACTGCTTTCGAAGCCCATCGTTTAGTGGTTAAAGATTGTTGTGTGATAATCAGTACCACAGAAAATATTGTTAATCTCACATGAATCATCAATATCGACAATTCGATAATGGGCATTTGAAATTTACAAGTTAACGTGTTACTTAAAATAGAAATTTTAATTATTAATTTTTGCAAAAATAATGGGATTTTTCAAATCTTTTAAAATATGTTATTTTTTGTTGTTCCCACAAATAAGTAAAAAGGTGCCTACAAAAGCACAGGAAGTAAAAACAATATGACTATGATCTTATTTTATCAGGTTGAGGAATAATTCATTAGCGTTTTTTAAATAACTTTATTTGAATACAAAAAAATAAATAGTAAACAATTTGTTATTAACGGAATTACAATAAATTAGCCAACAATAAAATCTCCGTTGTTGTAGTTAACTTCTTCCCATCGTTCAAGTTCGTCAATGCCTCGACGATAAACTTCCTTCGGTCTGGACTCAAAGATGTCGTCCAACCAACCATATTTTTAACTTAAAAAACGCTCATGAATTATTCCTCAATCCAATACTTTCAGTCTTCAATCACTTATGTGTGAATGGGTGAGTATCAATTCCATTCTTTATATTACAATTCATATCATTTCATCTTGTTGATTGTATGAGTGTTTGGTGTTTATAGAAAAAAAAGAATTACTATAAAAAGAGAAACTATTAATTAATTTTAAAATAATCCACCACAATCACTCAAGCACGTGGCTTTCAATTTTTTGATTAACGAAACCTGTATAAAATAAACAACTCTGTTATTTTTCTTTAATATTTCATGAGTTATTAAAAACCAGGAGATTTCTAAATCGGAATGATCAGCTTTCAAAGCCACTAGAACAGCATGCCTCTTCATGTTTTGAGTGATTTGGATTGAGCGATTATTACTTATTCTATTAATTTAGTAAAACAAATTTCATGTGGATATATTTAAGAAATCACATAAAAATAAACATTAAACGTATGTCCAGAAATATCTGGCGCAACCGTGATTTCTTATAATTACTATTATTGACATATTGATACAAGTTCCAAATCTAAATATTAATTATCAGAGTAACATTTCACGGTCAATATATTTCAAACTTTTATAAAAACGCTAATGTTAAGGTGAACCTAATTATATTTCGTACTCCGTATCTATTAATTAGTGAATCAATTCCTAAGATAAAAAAATGAATCAGTTATAATTGATTAATTCAAATGATCAAGACATTTTTTACTTCCAAATCTATTAATGTCTTTTATAAAAATATTATGTAAATACCTGACACTCCATTTTAATGAGGCTAATGAAATTGAAAGTTAGTCTAAAATGATATAAATAGATAACTCAATAAAACTCAATATATAACTCAATTACTCAAATAAGTTAAAACAAGAGATTGGTGTGCTTTATTTGCAAAATATTAAACCGCAGGAACTTAAATACCAACTTAATAATTATAATAATTATTAATTTTAATCTCAAAATATTATCCATACTTATTATTTTTTTATTATTACTGTTATTTTTTATAATTTATTCAATATAAATTTAATAATGAAAAAATTATTATTATTATTATTTTATTTTAAAATATGGAAATTATCATAAATTATAAAATAGTTAAAATAATAAATCTACCGACTCATTAATTTTCTTTTTATCACTGAGTGATCTTTCACAGATTTTTTGCCTAATTTTTTTTTAATATTTTTAATTGAAATTTTTAAAATTTTCTTTAGAAAATTTTTTTATTTATGAACAGCAGAAAAATATATTACAAATGAAGAGGAATAATCTATTCCCGGTTTAGTATAAGGGGAATAATAGCTTTCCTCCTTACTACCAGACGTAATTTCACAAAATATTCTAATATTTCCATCTAGCCCTCATACTTCCACAATATCTTTGCTTTTTCCGCTGTATTACCCATTATATTTTTATAACCAATTTTCGGTCGGAGATTTATAAATTTATTTATAAATAAAATTCGGATTAATTTCTCAGATTCGTAATTACGGAAAAATAATTCTTGAAATATTTAAGAAGAATTTTTCTTTCACATTTATATAAATATTGATTTTTTATATTTTTAACAGACCGAAATAAATAAAAAATGTAAATAAATAAATAAATAATGTATATTTAGGTAGGTAGTACGACTGAAAAGTACCTAGACTCTACCAGAAATATAGAAGATATTTAAATAAAATTTTACACGAAAAATAATAACCATGTATAAGTATGAAATATATACAATTGGTTTAAATATTCTCACTTTTGTTTGCACTAGATTATTTAAATTCAAAAAAGCTTCAAAATGAGGAATTTCGCAATGTGATCAGTTATTTACCGATCACGTGATACAGAGATGAAATGGCTCTCTTTCCCCACATTCAGGATCATCTCCAAGTCTGTAGTCTAGTCTTCTAAGAATGGGAACATGAAGAAAAGTTCTTTTTCCTAACTAGTGCTGCTACAGGACTCGGTTTCATAAAGATGATTGATGGCTCAATTAAAACTCTAGGCCGGATAAGAGCCTCAATCGCAAGTCCGCTTATTCATGAACATTTAGATCTTCTGGAGTGACAGCAGTCTGCGTAACATGCGTTAAGAGCAGACCTGATGGCACCTCGATATCCGGAGGAGCATAGATATGATGATAAAATATATTCCTCTGAAGCACAAATCCACAGTAACACCTCAACTTTATAAATCCAGAGAATGGGGCGTTGTGGTAGGTGTATTAGGTATACCCTTTGCAGACAGTTTGTACACTTTATCCGGGGTTTTGAAACAGCAACGCTTCTCCACTATTATTTTTCTGGTTGATTCGCCCGTTTTCTTGACTAGGTTGTTCATCTTAATATGGTTGACAATATATTTTTGTTTGGAATATTCCAGTAAGACTTTTTGCAATTTTCATTTGGTTCCACAACTACTTTATTATCACTCTAATGTATGGTAAACAGTTGAATTTTCCTCGTTCATTTTTATAACCGATGGAAAAGAATTCTCCAGATCACACGCTAGTCCAGACAACTCCTTATGACCTAAAAACTATGAAGAAGAGTTAATAGTAATTTCTTCTATCCTCAGCTCTGTACTCATTGGTGTTCTATAGAACTAAGAGTAAGGCGTTAGATAAAAAACCGCAGATTAATAATAGTCTTCAAACCTTACTATCTAGGCTCTCATAAGCTGAGATTCGGCGATAAGGGTAAGTGCATCTTTAACCCTGGGACCCAATTCCGTTTGGATTCTCCTTCCATCCGGATCAGTCGAAAGGGTCTGAAATTGCAATCCAAGTCCACAATGTAATTTCTCAGGGCATATGGCATATTATTACAAACCATATCATTCACCATACCTAAAAGAGAAGTGTGTGAATTAATTATCTGATTCCCCTAAAGTTAAATCTATAAGATTATGGTTTTCTTAGTAGATAACACCTACATCCGCCTTTTGTTAACATCTTCTTGAGGTTGATTTCTTCTATAATCAACGATGGTGGATCACGCCCCATATGAAGACTAACTTTCAATTTATTTAGGACGTAAGGCCAGGTCTTTTAAAGATTTTAAATAGATTGATGATTGCAAGATATTTAGGAAATTGGCAGATTTATAAGTAGAAGATCTAAGGTGATCATAACTGAGGCTAAGTTAAGAATTAAGGTGTATATTTTATTTAGTAGATATTTGTAAAAAGATATTTTTTAACCATTTTTGTGCTGCACGATCACTTACAGCAGCATCTCCTAACGCCCTACATATTTTTCGCGCAGCTTCGGCAACTTTCGTGCCAAGTTTGTATTCATAGAGTAAACTACTTTAAATTAGCGCTTTTTGGGAGGCCATTTTGACTAAGTAATTGAACTTTTTAAACAATAATTATTTATCATGGACTTTTCTAATAATTACCACATTTCTAATTTTATAACAAAATATGAATAGAATTACAAAACTCTTTTGATTGTTTAAATAAGTGAATTATTTTTAAATTGTATGAACATTTTTCATTTGTTAAATAAATTTTCAAATTGAAAAACAAAAAAATTGAGTAAAATAAGCCGTTTTATGAATGATGTATGTAGGTACTTCGCATAATTATGACCATGGGACCTCTAATTATTACCATTTTTGCCTGGCCAATATTGTGGCAAAAATCAGACGCAGCATTGTACCTGTAAATCTACAACACTTTCTCCGTCTATTGATCTGATAGTTACTTTGTGTAAATTAAATACATCCTGTTCAAATTTGGTTCTAATGTTGTGGGAGCAACAAGAAACTGGAACAAGGCACACGGTGAACAAGTATGATAACCCACAGAAACCTTTAGAATAACTGATTAGTGATGAATATTCGAGACAATTTCAGAAATCATAAAATTATGATGATCGCTTGGAAGTATGTCATTGGTCTCAATTATCACAATTTTCTGAATTATGGACGTCACCACTGCCAATTGATATACCAAGAAATATAGAAACGAACTTCTTCATGGTTCATGACAATGCTTCTCGACCAAACAAAGTACTCAAGAATCGAGAAAAATTATAACTTTGATTTTGAAACACTTAGTCGTCAGTTTTTGAACCAATAGAAAATCGGATGCAACTATGCGTGGGAGGGTAGTATAGTACGACAATACCTTCCAAAAGTTTGATACTTATAAAATCCGGAATACCAAGCACCACCTGGATTCCAAAGAATTACATATTGATTAATAAACTTTTATTTGCATTAAATATTAAACTATTAGATCATTGCAAGAGTTCTGGTCCGATTGGAGACAATGTATCTTATATATGTTTACTCAAACGTTAAAAATCTTTGTTTTTCTATTCAAAAAATTATAATAATTCATGTATTATTTATATACAACAATTTGTGTAAATAATTATTTAAAATTCCAGCGATATTTTAAGACAGGAAAAACAACAAAATAATAGCTTTGAACTATCGTATAAGGCGATAGATAATAGTAATAATACTACTAATAATAAATAATAATTAATATTAATAATAATAATTTTTATAACACAATCACTGAGTTGACCACATTTTTATTTTTTCGTCTTTGGATTAAATATATCAAAAATAAATTAAAAACAATGTGGCTTGTCTTTCTCATATATATATATATACATAATAAATGAAGTATATTTTCCAGAATTCTCAGTTCAAAGGAGAATTCTGAATTAAATTAATATTTTCGCTAATATAAAATGATATTTGGAAATAACAAAAAAGTGACATTCATACTCAGACTTTATCTCCAAAATTATTATATTTTGATAATTAATTATAATTTTTCACTGATATTTTTCTCGGAATTTTAATTTAATTCAATGAAATCTGAGTCGGAGAAATGAAAATATTCTTTTTTCAAAATTAATTTAGCCATTTTCCCTACAACATCGACTAAATAATAAAAATAAATGGATAATATTAGGTGACCTAAAGTCTCCACCGTTTTCGTGATATAATTTTAATTTGAATTAGCGTGAATATTTAAGTTTGAAATTCAATTTTAATAAATCGATTAATAAAATCAAATCCTTAGAATAAACTAATATCAATATAATTTTGTTTATCTGGATAAAATGTCGCAGAAATTCAAAATAAAGAAGATGATAAACGATTCTTGTTGAAATTTTATTTGCTGAAAGCGAAAAATGCTACTCATGTCGGAAAAATATTAAGTACCGCTTCAGGGTCTGATACAATATCAGAATGAACAGTCTGAGAGTGATTTGCACAATTTCCCGAAGGCAATTTTGACTTGAAAGATACATCTCGTTTTTGTCTCACGACCAATCGCAAATAAGAATGACGAAATTTTAAAAATAATCAAGGAAAACTGTGACATACGCAACTATGCTAAATATCTGTATATTTGTGAACAAAATGTTTTAAATTTTCTGGGAAAGATAGGTTAGAAGAAAAACCTTGAGCGCCTCATAATTTATCTGAATAGAACTTAATCAGCAGAATTTCTATTTGAGAATCTTTATTGACAAGAAATGAACTTGAACCATTTGTTAAAAAATATGATTATCCTCAGTGATGAAGAGGATCGTTGGTGGAAAACTTCAGTGGACAATGATGATTTGAAGACAATTATTGAATCAAATCCACAGAATACAGTAAGAAATTTA
>JBBMKC010228754.1:0-11679 GCA_037834085.1 Bipalium vagum | reverse complement strand
ATAATAATAATAATAATAATAATAATAATAATAATAATAATAATAATAATAATAATAATAATAATAATAATATGATAGTTTAATTATAATCATAATTATACTGCCATTTAAAATTTTCATCATCATAAACATAAAATTCAGAGTAATTAAAAAATATTAATTCAGTATGAAATATGATTTACGAAGGAAACTTTCATTTTATTATAAAATTTTAAAATTGAAGCATAAATAATAATTAAAATTAACAATAAATTTGTAAATGCATTAATGGATTTTTTTAATTTTTCCCAATTTAATTTTAATAAATTCAGAATAAACAAAAAAAGTTTTTAAAAAAAAATTTTTTTCAATTTTATAATAAAATAAATATTTTCTATTTTCAAGAAAATTTTAAAAAATTCATAGGATATTTTTGTTTAATATTTAAATCAAAATATTTTAAGGGTCCACAACGAAACAAATTATATGTTTTAATAAATTGGAAATGTAGAAGTAACTTTGAATGTGTAAAAATATTCATTGATTGAACGTTAATACATTAAAGACAGTTCGTCCGGAAAAATTAGTACCCAGGTTTCTTACTTTATATTCACACTCTTATTCAAGAAACATGATACAAAATAGAAAAAAGCACAAGCTCGAACAATTACTTAATATTTTGTGTTCATAACTTTTTACTCTAAGTTCTCTTATCCTATTGGGCATAGAAATATAAATTTTTTGCACAAATTTCCATATGATATAGAAAAAACTCATAGCTTGGTATCAGTGGTGCTATATTTTCCGGAAGAACTGTAAATAAATAAATAATAAATACTGGAACTATTTCAATATTGTCAATTAAACAGTGACCTAACATATTGAAGGAACTAATATTCTGGAAAGTATTCTTTGTCTGTGAGATACTTCATTCGAAGTAGTTAATATTCTACTGGGATATCTGCACCATTAATATTGAACTAATGTAGAAGTAACTATACTTCTTTCGTATTCTTGGTGTCTCTTTTAATTCAGTTTAGACTTCAATCAAATTTTAATTTTCGTTCTTGAATACCGATTCTCCAAATTTTTCTTCAGTATTAACCTCTCGTCGTCACTTCAATGATCTTTCTTATATTATCGGTGTTACCTAAGACATTTCTCGATTCCATCTCACACTAATTACCTAATACAGTTAGATAACACAAACTTAACTTCAAAGTTTCAAGAAAATAAATTGATAAATACTATTGAGCAATATTTATTATAATCTTATTTTTAAAATCAACCATGGCATCCCTAACAGGTTGGACATGTATAATATGTAATGTATGTATCATAATAATATAGAAAAACATTTCTAACGTTACCATCTAAATGCCAGACAGAATTTGGTCACACTTTGGAGGTTGGCATATTATTCAATTAAAAAAATTAGGGTTAGATATTACACAATCAACTGCAAAGAAATACCAATAAAATATCAATAAAAACATTAAACAATGTTATATCTAATCTAATTAAAAAATTATCAAATTTTGATTGTCTTGCTTTATTTCTCTTTTCACATATTTCTTTCAAAATTTTATGTTTAGAATACGATATTGACATTAAAATCTCTGGAAATACAAACAGCACAAATCCGTTAATTTTATTAAGTGCCGCAATAATATATTATCAAATCATTTGGTTCTTGATATTAATAGGTGACTTCAAATCACCATATTGAAAGAACCAACTTATGATAATTAGTATTGAGACTCTTTATGACACTTTAATCCATTGGCTGGAGCTTAGCAGTTGCATTTGGGAAAGAATTAAAGGTTGATATTAAGTCGGGTTTCTATTTTTGGACATAAGGAAAAATTATTTACTATCATTAAAATTCTCCTATTTTGTATTTTCATTTCTTTATCAATATTTGGTATCCATTCTACAAATAATTTTGATGTCGTCCAAGTATTTTTTTTCTGGCCATATGACACCAAATTTATGTGACAAACATTTTATAAACTACCGGGAGTTTGATAATTTCCCAATTGCAAATAGCATCAAATTATCACCAATAGATCTAGCGGTTAGCATGACAGCTAATTTTAATTTTTATATATTCCAACTTTTGCAAGGATAGCCTTTAATTATCTACCTATTGCGTACTGGGTTAAAAACAATACATATTCATCTGCATTGAATGCATTATCAGGAAAATGTTTCAGATAAAACAGAACAATCCCTTTTGTGAAATTCTGTTGTTTCTGCGGAAATATCAATAGATTCACCTGAAGGATATTTCAGGATATATTATTTTGCTTTTTGAAATTTTCTAACCATTCGGACGATGCTCTAAAAATAAGGTTTTACAATTGAGTATAAATTTAATAGGAATTTCCCAAATTATTGGTCCAGAAATCCGAGTATTCTAACTTCTCATTTTCCCTAAGTCATTTCAACGTTAAATTAGTAATTACCTCATTTCTGTTCCAATGTGTTTCAATTAAAGAGTACCGTTGGGTTTTTTATTTTTTGTAAATTGTTTGCAGTAATTTTACTGATATTGATATCACCGCGGTTTTCCACCAAAAACGAAATCTCTTCTTTTTTTGAGCCAAATTTAGTTCTGTGTTTGTGGAAATTTTAGTTTCAAATAAAAATGAAGTTGGGAGCCCTATATATAGTTGAAACCTTTTTTACTCTTTCCAGTCTGATCTTTATCCACAAGATTAACAATAATAATTTATTATTCCATTAATTTATGAGTTATTTTTCCAGTTTATTACTAAATTAATGATTGGTACACCAATACATTTATCAATATATCTGGTAATCCTGTGTCCATCCATATTCATTAGTTGTACCTGCACCGAAAGTATTTTAATTTTTTTTTACTTATCTTTCATCAATGTAAAATGGTTAAAAAAATTCGTCAATTAATGTATTCACATTTTCTGATTTTCTGATCTTCATTTTAAGTAAAATAAAGTAACCCATAATTTAAACCCATTAACAGATTAAAATAAAATAAAGCAAAGTTTAAATTAATATAATATTCAATATTTACAAATTGATATATTTAAACAAGAATTCAATAATAATTGAGGAAAAAATTGCGTTTTATTTTACTCAAGCCTTAGAAAATGTTTTTTTGTACTAACCCAAATAAAATAAGAATCATTTATACTTTCATATATTATGTATTTTAGTTGACATCTCCTTTATTTGAAGAATAGAAATGATACATCAACCCGTTCCATAAACATTTATAATTGTCATTATTTCTTTCTCCATATAATATTTGGATTTGTTATTTTCTATTAAAGATATATATCACCTAATGATCCCAATTTAAAAATCTTTTCAATGTGGTGATTGACACTGAAATGGAACAAGAAAGAGGTCAGTAATGAAAATGAAAAACGGAAAGAAATTTTAGTTGGATCTGTTGAAAAGTTTCTCCTAAAACAATGGCCATTATTTAAGATAGAATTTTAAACAAATTTTATTGTGAATTTTCAAATTGTTCTGCAAAAATTAAGTCATCAAAGTAGAACGATGTGAATTTCATTTTATTATGAATTTGATAATTATATTATAATTATATTTTCACGGATTCTTATCTTGTAGAAATGATTTCTATTATCATGACATCAAAGCATATTTCAGATCATTTGTAGCATTATTTAAGGACAACGAAATGAAATCTTAGAAAAACGCAGACTGTCCTAACTCAAAGCAGACAAAGGTGCGGAAGTCCTTTGAAGGTGTAAATATTTTTTCAACAATATTAACAATAAAACAAATGTTTCTCTTTCATTAATTTCATTTGCCAAGGATTCCTCTTTTTCTAGAAAATGATTTCCATCGGTTTATATCATCTATAAATTTGTGAATATATAAAAAAATCATCATTAATTATAACAAATCAGTTTAAACAATGTAATCTAACATCATCTAATCCACATCTTCATGTTAAAGCAGCCAAAACATAATGGACTCAATGGCAATTGGAACTTCATTTCTAATTGGATTTTGATATTGACCGAATATATTATGTTACATAACCATTTGATAATAGCATATAAATATTATGCAAGGAATAATTTAGAAATATATATTAAAAGTTAAAGTATCACGAAAACAAAAGAAAGAAGTTCAACCTTGAATAATCCCAATATGTCTTCTTAAAAAAATCAGCATCATCCAAAAGTAGGACCAGTTACTCTTGGATATCAATTATCCACGAGTAATACTAAGGTCGTCACATGAATAATAGTGTTAAGAATATATTATTCTGAGTAATAATTATTCGGTTTATCATAATATATGTATTATAATTAATGCATTAATTATACATAATAACAATTGTTTCCCCGTGAAAATATAAAAATAATTGAGATATTGTTAATATTTTGTAAAATTTCAGAAAAATGTACATAATAATATATGACTGTATTTAGTCTAAGAGATAAATGTCTGAGAGATGTGAAATATTTTTTTCAAATTAATATAACACTGCATAATTATTAATTTTTATTATTTAATATATTTCAAGCTCTGAAATTTCTAATCGATTTTACCAGATTAAATATTAATTGTTGTGCAATATTATATGATATAAAATACTGATTGGAAGATTTATTAAAAAAATTAATTAAATATTAAAAAATTATCAAAAATATAAAATAATTTAAAACCATTTTTAAAATTATTTTAAAAGAATGTTATAAATTGTCCCTTTCAACCTGTTAAAGATTTTTGAACTAAAGATGGCTTAAGTTGAATGTACAGGTATGAAAACTTGTTTGATTAATTAGATTTTATTAATTTGATTATGTAGGTTTTGTAAAAATAAAGATAAGTGATATTGACCTCACCATTTTCAAATTGACAGGAACGAATTTTTGTTAGAATTCGCACCGTGAATCTCCATGAATAAATTGAATAAAAAAATGATAGGTTGGGTGATTTTTCTAAATTACTCATATAAACCTATTAGCATTAGGTTAAAACAATAACGTAAAATAGTAAGCTGTCTCAAAGTCACACATATATCATATTCCATATTATTTTCTGTTTCGGAAGCATATTAATCCTAGGTGTGTTCTAATAAAGTATCTCAGTATCGATTATTTTCACCCTTTTAATCATTTTTCAAATTAATCATCAATAAAAAATAAATTTAAACAAGTTTTAAAATTAGTGCTTATGAGTCACCTCACATCTTTATGCCATTTTTAAAAAATTTGAAATTTACATATTATATTGTTAAGGTTTGACTCCTATCTTTAATTATCTTTGAAAATAACTTTTGGTGAAGAATAAAATTTAAATAATATGCTGTAATAACTTAAAATTATGTATCTTAATTATTAATTCAAATTATCTAAATAAATTTTAAAAATACATTAAAAATATTATTTTAGGAACAACTACTGATTTCTATTCAGTAGCATGTCACCCTAAAATTCTTTAAATGTAATTTTTAGAATTTAAATTTATTTTTAGTAACAATTACTTATAGAAGGTATGTCATGATTGACAGCTTAACTGGCCAATCAAAGGCGCTAAAATGAAATGTAAAATAGTATATAAGCCAGCGAAAATTTATTATTTTTCGCCTAGAAAATTATAAAAAGACAACAAGTATGGTATTTGATAATTTTATTTTTACTGACCAAAGGTTTCTCTGACACACCGTTTAATTAAGAGTCTGTTGTATTTGAGAGACTGCCTGTTGATTTTTTGTTTTATTTTGTTGAGTGACTACCGAATTGTTGCAGTTTAATTGAGTTTTACTGCCTGTTTGCAGTTAGCTTGTTGTAAATGAAAATGGTTTCATTCTCATTTTATTGAATAAACTTTTGGATAGTTATTTTGCTTTTTTGTGTTTCGTTAGAGGGTGAGATAGGTAAAGACCACAGTAACCTCAGCATTGATCAGGTGACCTAATTAAGAATTTCGCCAATAACATAACTTAAAACCGAAATTTATTGCATGTTATTGGAAAAAAGTAAAAAAAATAGAATATATTTTACTAAAATTAAAAAATTTCACAAACTTTAGTTCTATACCTATTGGTAAAAGCCTTTTGGTTCAAAGTCACAACCTAGTGATAATAGGTTTAATAATCAACGCCCAATTCCATTTAAAATTTTATATTTGTGCTTCAACCTATTAATAAAAACAAATACTTTCAATTATTATCTAACAGGAAACATATTTCTTCTTTGTCCACAAAGTATATATAAATGAATAAATTCTTTAAAAAACCAAAGAAAATCATACAAAGTTAAATAACGCTTGAAATAATTATTAAAAAAGTTGCAAAAAGTAGTTCGCAAAATATGAAAATGGCCATCACTAATTGTACATGATTAAAAGTCGTGACTATTACCATGCTGAAGAATGCCAAATTGTTTCCCCATTTTTT
Organism: Bipalium vagum; assembly: GCA_037834085.1. Lineage (NCBI taxonomy): Eukaryota > Metazoa > Platyhelminthes > Tricladida > Geoplanidae > Bipalium > Bipalium vagum. Next base: position 5,273 of record JBBMKC010228754.1, on the reverse strand, counting down.
TCTTAAAAGCATCCTCATATCTCAGATCTCATCTTCTGCCTAATTCTTATAAATGGAAATTAGCATTTGAAGATAATTATGTTTGTTTTTGTAAATAGGTTTTTTATATCATACTACTCTGGATAATTGTAAAAGTCTCATATTTCAATGATTGTTTCTTGAAACTTTAAGAGGATTAAATTTCCTTTGCTTAAATTTTAAGGATTTAAATTTTTTTTATCAGAGCATTAAGCTGCATCAGATTTGATGAGGATATTTCGGGTTTTAAAAACTGTTTTCTGCTTAATATTTTGTTTTAATACATCGAAATATTTTCATTTACCTGCTTGTCTTGAAATCAATAACTATTTGTAAAACGATTACAAAATTACATTTTTCCTTGTTTAATTAAAATATTCGACTTCATCAATTACAGCTTCACAAAATCTTCGATAAAAGAAATTTTCCCATTATCCATGGATAATTAAATTAATTAAAACAAATTCCTCTGTACACTTAGCATAATTTATTTTTTATGGAACATTATATTTATATTTTTATCAATTTTGAAATATAATCAAATTTGCGCTTAAAATTTCACTTTCAGTTGAATAATAAATATGAAAAAAATATTAAATTTCCATTTTGCAGAACAAATGACGTCATTTGTTTGAGGAATATATTAAGACAATATCATAATATTTATATCACAGAAAATTAAATGTTCCTGTCTTAATTTGTTTCGGGAAAGAGCTTCCTTTTGTCATTGTTTGTCACTGTTACTACGGAATATTAAAATGATGAATTCCATCCCATCCGACGCTTCCGTTACCTCTACGCACAGTCTTTTCAAGCTCTTGAGCGTATTGAAAATGAAAATTTCAACGTCTTTTTACAATACTCAAAATCAGTTGAAAATATATGTCATGGTGCTTTAATTTTTATCTTCATTGCGAAAAATCGGGTGTCTGGTGAATATTAAAATTTCGACATTTTCCATTAATATTTTTTTGGATTACGTCAAATCATCTTTTGCTTTTTTTTGTTCAACCACAAATGAGAGGAGAATTTATATTTATATTAGTATTATCTTGTCAGACTCATAAAGAGTTTCCATCAAGTTTAAACACAATATGAGTAGGGAATTTATTTCCTTTTAATTTCATCTTATAATTAAGGAAATATTGCTCTTAAATGGTTTATTTTTCATCGAATAAAATTTTTATATAAATGAAAAAGGAACAAAAAATCGAGAAAATCAACTTAAAATTTTATTTTATTACTAAATGATTAATATTTCATTTTGGTTCAGAATTATTTTTAATTAATTATTTTTGAAGAAATTATTTTGAGTTTCACACAAAAAAATTTTTAAAACATTTTTTCAGTTGAATAATAATTTTTAAATAATTTTTTTTATTTTGACTTTTATATATAACAATAAAATATTTTGATTTATTTTATATAATATTTTTTCAGAGAGAAAATCATTTATAAATCATTTTAATTAAGGAGCAAAGGGATTATATGTAAAAACAATATTTAACTAATTAACATTTTCAATAAATTAATTTCAGAAATAATCGTTAATCTTTATTGAATTGAATTACACTTTAGGAGACGTTAATCTTTCAGGGATTCTAGATTTTGAAAATTAATCATTATTTTAAAATTTATGCTTTAATTAAAACAAGATTATTTATTCAGCTGAATATATTCACATGCAAATCTTAACACTATTTAAAATTAATAATAATAATAATAATAATAATAATAATAATAATAATAATAATAATAATAATAATAAGCTTTTATTATTCCCATCACTTCATAAAATTGTTTATTTATTATTACTTCAAAAACATTTGGTTTGATTATTCCGTTTTTTCTGTGCCAAAATGTTGAAGAAAATATTAAAATTTTAATCTTTACTAAAAATAAATTTGTGGAGGATGTATTATAATGGGTGATAACTAGAAATCTGACTAATTTAACCTTGGCCAAAAAAGTATTATAACAGACAGCAATTTTTAAAAAAATTATATTTCACATAAAGCTTTACTCTAATAACAATATATTTTCACTAATGTCAACGACAAACCTCTTGTACGTACTTAGTGTCTTTTATTTTCAAGCAAAGTCGTATTTTTTTTAATTGTTGAAAGTATTTTGCTCTCCAGTTATTTTTATGTAACAGACATTTTAGAATGCCAACAAAATTTCGACTCGACGACATCGTGGAACATTTGTGGGATTACTATCCTTATTCTCTTTTGCTTTTGAAAAGTCTTAGGTCTTTTTGGTGTAATATGAAGAGGCCTTATACGGCCAGAAGATGAAGTGTCATTAAAATGATGAATCATTGATGATCTTTCAGAAAATGAATTAAGATCTGGGACACACGTACCTTCTAGTATATTTTCAGATTGATTGCAAACCTATTGAACAATGGGTTTGAAACATTTTTTCTCACAGATAAAAATGTACAACATAAGCTTCTTTTCATATTTTTTCCGGAACTCGTATTTTATATTAGGTGAAGATACAGGTCGTCCCATAAGTCCCCGTGGAAAGTAAACTTAAATATCTTTCAATAAATTCAATCAATTGAAATTTCTATTTATATAATATTAAAGTATGTAAGTCTGTTTTGTTTTAATATTTTAAAATTAGATTTAACAAATGCCGCTAGATTTGAAGTTAAGAATCAAAATTGTACTTTTAATGGCCAAATTCAACTCAATTTGTGTTGTTAAACGGGAATTAAATGCCGAATTTGGGAAAACCTCACAAAGTGTAAGTGCTATAAGAGAGACTTTTCATTGTTTTTGTGAGATTGGCTCGGTGAAAGATCGTGAACGTTCTGGAAGACCAAGGCTGATAACTGAAAATGAAGTTCAGAAAATGAGTGAAGTTATTGAAAGTGACCCACAATGCAGTCTTTGATCTGTTGCAACCACTTGGTCCATTTCGCGAACAACAACCCATCGAATTATGAAAGAACAGTTATCATTGAAACCCTTTAATGTCCACTTCACGCAGGAATTACATGAAGAGGATTTTTAAGACAGATTTGAGATGTGCAAAACCCTGGTCCCAATGTTAGAAAATGTGGATATTCAAGAAAATATTTTCTTTTCAGATGAAGCAACGTTTTACCTAAAAGGATTAGTAAATAAACATAACGTCAGATATTGGTCAGAAAGTAATCCACATGTTACTCTTGAAACTGCTAGAAAATCCCAGAAGGTAAATGTTTGGTATGCTTTGTCAAAAAATAAAATTATCGGTCCGTATTTCTTTCAAAATGAGACTGTTAATGGCCAAAATTATCTATCAATGCTTCAAGAATATTTTATGTTTGTAGTGAGGAAAATGTAATAAGTAAAGTCTCCGGTATTTCAGCAATATGGATCTCCTGTGCATTTTTCAACAAATGTATGACGGTATCTTGATGCTCATTTTCTGAACAGATGGATTGGAAGAAGTGGTTCAATTCGATGGGCTCCACGTTTACGAGATTTAACTCCTCTTGACTTCTATTTGTGGGACCTTTTAAAGAAAAAGATATACAAATCTGAAATCAAAAATATTGACGATTTGAAAACAAAAATCACCGAAGAAATAAAATGTTATCACAGAAACTTTGAATAGCATATTTTTAAATATTTTAAAAAGGATGAATTTGTGTATATCAATTAATGGTAGTCATTTCGAAGAATTGTTGTCGAGGATATGTTGTTTTGAGGACATTTTTATGTTGTAAAATATTTTATTAAAATAAATTTTATTATAAATAATATTTAATCACCATAGAAAGGATAAAATATGTTTATAATACATTTCGTTAAAAATATTATTCATAAATTTTACATTTGAAATTAGTCTAGATTAGTCTAGTCACCCGTTATTTGACAGTTATTTGAAACATATGGAAATGAAGCGCAATGTAACTATTTATAATTGACTCAGAGTTTTTTTCAGGTAGGTACAATGTGTTTGATAAAGAAGGAATTGGATGACCATGCGAAATTGGAGAGGAGAAATTCGAAAAATTAAAAATTATTGTGACTGATCATCATTCACCTATAGAATCTTTAAATTTCTAAAAGGATTTTTATAAATATCTCTAATAAACATGAATGTTGGAATAAATAAATTTAATACTTTAAAAAATTTTAAAGAAAAAAACTGTATTTCAATCAGCAATATGAAAAATATTTTTCTGCAAAATCGTTGAAATAATGCAATGAAAGAATAATATTTACAAGACATAGATAAGGTCTACTTATTTTTATCATTTCAAATAAATATTTGATTTTTCTTATCTTTTGCTTAACAAAATGAGATAAATGTATTTTTTTATTAAAACCAAATATATTATGATGCTTTGCAATATTATTATTGTAATATTAAAATATAAAATATTATTAAAATATAATTATAATAAAAATGTCCAAGATTATTATATTAAATATTATCTTGTCAAAATGTCTTAATAAATATTAACACATTTTAAACATTGGGTTAAGCTAAATAAATAAAAAATGTTGAATAAAAAACAATAAACTGCTGAAATGATATTCTGGTTAAACCACAGAATATTTATTATTATTTCTTTTTAATATTATTTATTAAATGTTTATAATGATTTGTATAAAGTAAATATTCGATTTTGGTGTTTAGCAATATATTAGGTTAAGGGGAAAGTGTTGTCGCTTTTTCATATACTAACTTTAAAACAAAAATCTTTTAAATTTATCGACTAATTTTTATATTTATTGATAAATAATAATAACAATCATATATATATCTGTATATATCTTAATTAAATAGATTTAACTTAAATTTTTCTAAAAATATAATTTCCGAAATGCAATGAGTGCTTTTGATTTTTTTATTTAGTCAAAGTTATCGAATTTAACTCAAATTTTAATAATGTTATCTATTGAAGAAATAGTAAAAATGTTTTACTGATAGCTAAGATGGAAGACTTTTTAAAAAACAATTTTTCTGAAAGTTTGAGTGACAGGTCTGAAACGTTCTGATGGACTACCAGATCATCGGATCTAACACCACCTGATTTCTTCTTTATGAGACATCTAAAGATACAGGTATATAGAAGAAAACAAATAATATCGAAGAACTGAAAGATATTTTAAAATGGAGACTCCTAGGATATCACCATACACGTATCAAAATGTTATGAATATCATTTATTAGGTGTACCAGTTAATTCTGCGGATTTTTTAAAATGTAAATATTTATTTTTTATACATATATAATTAATGATT
>JBBMKC010228753.1:0-21950 GCA_037834085.1 Bipalium vagum | reverse complement strand
ATGATAAAGAAACTGAAATGTGTTGCCAAGCACGGACCATTTTCAGTGTTGTGAATATTGAATTGTAATTATGGTTTTCTTGTATTTATGTTAAAATAAAAATATTTGGAATAAGCTTTTTAACTTTATGTTTTTTAGTACTTTAAACTCTGTGCACTTTTTTATGCATCACCCGTTATTTGTTGCCCACCATAAAAACCAAGAGCACTTATAATTTCTCGATATCACTTAACTATTCGATTGAATGTCGTACTTTATTCAAATGTATTAGGTGTACCGATAGATAATGCGGATTTTTTGGCAAACAAAACACAAAAATTTCAAAAGATAAATAGATATATTTTATTCAAAGAAAAAAAAAGAAAAAGAAAGAATTTATCCATTATACATTTTTCCAACTTTCAGGTAACTTGTGGATGCGCCCTTTCTTGTTTCGAGGCGAACCATTTAGAAACCTATTTTAGGAAATCTTAGTAAGTCTTGAAGCCATCAATGTGGCATCGACTGGAACAAGTAGAAATTTGAAGACGCAAGATCTGGTGAATATGGTGAATATATAATATATAATTCCATGTCAAAATTCAATATGACGTTTGCCTAAACTTCGTCAAATTTGGTCTGAGTGGATATTGTCTGATGCGGTAACAACAGGTAAGTTTGGGGTACCTCAAAGATCGGATATAATTCTAGTTTTCCGGTGGATCAAAGATGACTAGAATCAATGCTGCTAGAAATGATACAGAAGTCCTACCGAAAATGTTACATAAGTAATGTGATTGATGGAACAGAAGATGAAAAATAACTAAATTTTTTAAAATCAATTATTGTCAGATTAATCGATGTTTAAGTCTATTCTAGATTTTAACACTCTATAGAAATGTAAAAATTCAATGTATGCGAAATCTTGAATATATAGCGTAAAATAAAAATTAAATACATATAATGGAGTAATTATTATTTATTATTTATTGTTTCAGAGTTGAAATGAAATCTTCATGACGAGTAATAAGAAAATTCATGAAAAAATATTTTCAATTTTTCTAATGCAAAAAAATCAAAAAAGAGAGTCCACACAAAATGACAGTAATGAGTGAAAGAATTAAATAGCAATATAAAAATATATAATTATTTATTTTTATGATTGTTTTGTAAAACTATAAAATACACGCTTTCCTCGTCTGATAATGATTTTTCATAAAGCTAGAAATCGTTTTATTATTTTCCCAAATTATTTTCTTTTATAAACCGTTGCTTAGCAATATCTCTCCTTATATATTTATTATATCAAAATCCAAAAATAACACTGTCCTGTTTAATGTTAGAAAGCTTTGAACAGAAAGATCTGCCATTAGAAAAAATATACAAACAATTGTTTAACAACAATTATTATTCATGTTGATTGTTAATATTTTTTCCATTATTAATAAGTTTCTGTGAATAACAATTAGAAATTATATATAAATTATTAATTAATCTGATCTGATAAAGAGATAATATTATAATATAAAAATATTTTTATCTAACTAAAATGTCAACTTACTCGAATGTAATTAGCATTTATATATGAAGATAAATAATTGTCCTCAATTTCTGGAAGAATAACTCGAGTTTTCTCATCTGAATCGAAAATTTTTCCCAAATCATCATGAAAATTGATTTTTAAAAATAATAATAGAATTATTATCAATAATATTAAAAAACTAAATTAATTTTCTAAAAATTTAAATATTAGTTATCAATTTGAAATTTCATCAAATTAAAAAAATATCCTCGTTAATTTACTTTTAATTAAAAAATGTTGCCACACTCTTTCATTCATCATTGTAGTGATTATTTTGATTAAATAAAATCTTTTATATAAAAGGCATCATTAATTTTCTTTATACCTAATATTTTCGAATATCATTATTTCATCCTTTAAATATATTTTAATTAATTATATTATATTTAATGTAATATTATTTTTTAAAATAGAATTTTTAAAAAAATCTCAAAATATTTTTTGTATTTGTAAAATCAATAATTATGAAAAAGGATAAATTATTAAAAAATTAAAAATTAATTTTTTTGTCAGTTACAAGTTCTAAGTAATCATGAAGAGTATAAAATATTTTTTAATCCGAGCCAATTATTAATATTCAAAATTTTTTCAATTCATCATTACAGCATATGATTTCATTTTATTTAGCTGAAAATAATTATATGTTGATTTTTAAGGAATTTAAAAATCACTGTTCTAAATTATAAATGTTCTAATTATTATTATTTAGTCGGCATAAAATAGAAAAATAATTAAAAAATCACAAATGAAATTTTTTAAATATTAACCAATATTTTTTTGAATTTTTATTGATAACCATAAAATAAACAAAAAACAATTATTTTAAATAATTATCATTTTATCATAATAAATAAACAGACCAACGGTATCTGTATAAAGATATATTCACATTTATACTATAAAAGAATTATTTCAGATTTTTATTATATCATTAGTAGTGTTAGTAGTCCTGGTAGTTTGTTCCCACCCATGTAAATTCATAATTCGATACGTATTTTTATTTTTATTGATTTATTTAAGTAATGTAAATTGCAAAATATAGTAAATAGTATTTTTGAAAAATGTCAACAACTTATATTAAATGTATTTATTAATATTATATATAATTATTATATATATTATATATTATATATATTATATTAATAGAAACGTCTTTATGAATAATAATTGTGGAATTGATGATGGAAGGCCACAGTACTTGATCAATAAAGCAAATAATGATGGAGAGCAAAAGAAACAAAAAAATATTGATGTATCAAAAAGTGGCATTCAAAAAATTGTCCATAAATATAAGACCGAAGGAATCCATGAGAATCGGAAACGCAGTGGAAGACCACCGAAAATATATATATATGCATATGCCTGAAAAATAAAAGCATGTCGTTAACGAACATAGCACGTACTTGTAACATGGATAGCATTTAACATGTTATTGAGGATGCACAGTTCGTTGCATTCTCAATAAGTACGGATTAAGAAGTCATCCGGGTGTCAGGAAGCCGTTGGTCAATGATAAGCAAAGAAAAATTTAGCAATGGTCGATATCTAAACATCAATAGGATGTTGATAAATGGACACATGCCTGCAGTGATGAATCAATGTTACGCGTTAAGTTTTGACTATAGTTGGATGCATTAGAACTTCCCAGTCAAGATTTTTCAATTTTTACCGAGTCATCAAAGATGTTTGTGGCCAGGCTTTGTTATGATTAAACAATGTCTTTTCTACCGAGTAATTTAAACCGGGTTTTTTATCATTTGATTTAATCTTTCAAATTGCTGACAATAGAATATAGAATAAATTGTTGAGCAGGTTCCAGGAGCTCATAATGTAAAATCCCAGAAAACAGACAGCATCACATATCTTGCAGAAACTCTCCACTTTGTAATCGTTTGTTGATCTTCATCTTATTTAAACCACGACCTTTTTTCACATTATTATCCAATGTGACTCACTTTTCATCTTCGATGATCATATTTTTAATAAATGGTTCAAGTTCCTATCTTTTCAATGAATTTCTCAAATAGAAATTCTGCTGATTAAATTCTTTCAGATAAATTATGAGACACTCAAATACCAAGCTTTTTCTTGTAATCAATTTTTTTCCAGATCATTTGAAAACAGTTTGTTAATAAATGCTTAGATCTTTAAGAAAATCATAGGTGCTTATGCGAAGGTCTTGAATATTTTCATGATTTCATCATCCTTATCTGCGATTTGTCAACCAGAACAAGGTGTATCTTTTGACTCAAAGTTGCCTTGGTGAAATTGTATGAACCACTCTCGCACCGTTATTTCTGATATGGTATCAGAACCATAAAAGTGCATATATTTTTGACGACATAACTGATATTTTTCCCTTAGGAAATAAATTTCATAATTTCATCGAATTGCTTTATTTTGAATTTTTTGCGACATGTTTTATTCGAATATACAAATTATATTGATATATTGGGTAGTCTAAAAAGTTTCCGCCGATTTTGGTAAAATGAAAAGTTAGAAAAATAAAGTTGAATTGAAAATTTTATTAAATTACATAATTACCATTTTGATCGACAATGTCTTACCATTATTTTGGTAAAACCAAAATTCCGTCACTGTAAAACTTTTGATTTTTTGGCAAAAAAGTGAGATAAGTATTTTTCGCAATTCTCTTTTGAATTTAATTTTACACCATTAAGGGAGTTCTGCAATGAGCGAAAAAGATGATAGTCTGACTGTGGTATATCAGGACTATATGGAGGATGCGACAAAATTTCCCAATCAAGATCCCTCAATTTTTGATGCGTCATGAAAGATACATGTGGCCTGGCGTTGTCATTGTGAAATACTACGCCTTTGCTATTGATTAATTCGGGACTCTTTCTTGCAATTTCCTGATGTACTCTTGTCAACTGTTCACAGTAGATAACTGAGTTTATTTTTTGTCCTGGTTGGAGTAATTCATAACGGACTATTCCCCTGTAATCCAACCAGACATAGAGTATTAATTTCCTAAATTTTTGGTTTCGACACAGTTTGTGAGGTCATACCACATTTTGTCCAAGACCTTTTTCATATGTTATTATCGTACTTGATCCATTTTTCGTCACATATAAGACGTTTCAAAAATGAATCGATCATGTTTTTATTCAACAATATTTAGCATATTGAAATTTTGTCTTTAAAATTCTTTTCAGTCAACTTATTCGGTATCCATACACCCAGTTTCTTTGTACATCCACATTTCTCCAAATGATTTAAAACTGTTTGATGATGAATCCCCAATTCCTGAGGTATTTCGTGGTTGCTTATTATTCCTGTCTTCTTCAACCTTTCAAATTATTTTATCGAATTTTTCACAGATTGGTCGGCCAAAACGAGGTGCGTCTTTGACATCAATATTTCCAAAAAACAGCAATTATCTTTTTAGTTACCTGTGTAGCATTTTTAACTTTCAAGAAATAAAATTTCATTATGTATCCCATTTATTTATATCAATTTCTAAAGATGAATAAAATTTTATTAATTAATCAAAATGCCTAATTTTTAAAGTTATTTGAATGCTAGGATTATGATAAATTAAAACAAAATCAATTTCAATCAAACTACACAAAGAACATTTTCAGTGTCTAACAAAATCGGCGGAAACTTTTTAGACTACCAAATATATATTTTTATAATGATTTATGCTAAGGATTTGATTTTTCTAAGATTTATCACAATTGAATTTCAAACTGATTTATTTAAATCAATAATTAAAAAACTAATTCAAATTAAAACAGTCTAAGACGAAAATGGTAGAAGCTTTTTAGGTCACCTAATAAATAATTAAAAATAACTTGGTATTATTGATTTGTATCGATTTTTATTAGCCATTCCTGAGATGCTCAAATCATTACGGCTACTTTGATTCATAGGAATAGACCAGAATTCCTGAAAAAGAATTTCTTCATCCCCATTTATCTTTTTATCCAAATCATCAATAGAAAGATATAATGAATTTTGTTCGAGAATAAATCTATCTTGTTCAATGTCCGTTTTTGATGGTGAAAATGACCTGGTACTAGTTATTGAATCTATGGAAGCTGATAAACTTAACGTTAAGGATGTTCTGGAACCTCTTCGACTAAATATTTAAGACATTATACAAAATCGTTAATACTAATAATAATATTTATTATTATGAAACGAGATGTTCAAATAATGAAATTAGATTAATTGAAATAAAAAAATTGAAAATTTTACTAAAACAGAAAAATATAGAAAATTTGATTACGTGTGGAGAATCAGTTTCTAGAGAAATATAGTAATAAACGAAAGTAGATAAATCAATGTGAAAATTCAGAATTTTATTACCAGCAAATAAATATTAAAATTATATTCTCATGTTGAGATGTTCTCAACAGTAATCCAAAAAAGGGCCAGCATGTCTCAAAATTTGATGTTATTAACAATTTAAGAAATAGTTCGTACTTCGATTAAAAATACTAACTGGGTCCCGCTGTCAAACTTTCAAAGAAAAAAGTTGATAGCAAAGGACAAGAATATCGGTACAATTTTCATTTATGGATTTCAATTTGACAGCGTTCTCATTTTTAGACAGAGTACATAATTAAAATTAGTAAATTATATATATATTCCAAAGAATCTTCAATTATTTAAAAATGTAATAAATCTTTAAAAATTGAAATAGTACCAAAAAGTTAATTTATTTTCAAGACCGGGGGCAAATCTGTCCATTTCTGAGAGCACATTCTAAAATATCGTCCAAGTAATGGGCAAATTTAACTTAAAGAATAGATAATTTTTAATATATAGGGTGATTCATACATATATACGCGTTTAAAGCAAAAATAATCAACTAATTTTCAATAATTTTCATAAATCCAAGCGTTATTTTGTACAAAAACTATTCAAATAAAAAATGGCTATCAACAAATTTAAGTAATATATTAAAATAGTTGAGTTTGCATTCCTTGGACATCTATAGATGTCTGTAATCTTGGAAATACAGATCTGCAAACTTTCTGACAAAGATCTACTGGAACTATAGACTGATTTATTCATAACGTTTTCCAGACATTTATAAAATATTTATTTTTCCAATGATTTATCTACAATAATATATAAAAATGATTCATGTTCATTGAAAAATTGATTAATTTTTATTTTTTTAAACACGTACACATATTTATGAAAGACCAAGTAGATACTCATAAAGTAAAATTGAATGTTATTAATATTACATAAAATGGTTATGGATATTATCAATGGGATTTTTCAGAAAGAATGTCATTAATTGGTGTATGATGTGTGAGAAAAACTGACAGGTACAATGATGATGACAAGACAAGGATGGATTTTTAAACCGCGAATTTAGGATAATTTTTGAACTTATTTTCTTTTTATCCATTATTATTAAAGCAAAATAGATACTTTTGTTTTAACTGATTTTTTAATGAAATAAAAATTACTTCAACTTTAGTTTAAATTATTTATATATTTAAAGAAAGTTTTTCACTAATATTGGATATTATTTTCTTTTGGTCTCAATTTTTAAACAAATGAAATTGCAAAAATAAACATGGAAAAATAATATTTTTTAACAAGAAATATAAATGATATTTTATTTTATTTATTTTATATTGAATGAAACAGAAAATGGCTCAATAATTTTAAGGTTATTTTAAAAAGTGAATAAAATAACAAAAGATAATCAATAATAATGGTGAAAAAAATTTAAATATCTGAAATTTTAAGATTTTTACAAAAACCGATAAATTAAATGAAAAGAAATATATAAAAATATCGAATGTTAAGAAAATAAAGAAAATCATTGCTCATTTTTTGATCTCATTCTACAATAAACAAACAAGAAGGAATCGAAGAAAAACACGATTCTCAATAAATGAATTTCACATTAATTTTTCCAAGTATTAATTTTCAAAAGCCATTTTCTTTCCTTAATTTTAATTAGTTTTTAGAGCAAAACAAATTGATTTGAATATTTCCAAGAAACATTTCTACTGTAAATGAAAATTGAAACTCTTTGTGATAAGTTTTAATCTCAAGCATGTGTGATTCGTGGAGAGAATTAGACTAGAGATTCTGGGATTGTATTATATGAAGAATCGGAATACACTTTGGCTCTAATAATTATAAAAATGATTCTGTAACCTTTGTTCAGTATTGTGTTTGAATAATTAAAAATTGAGAAAAAGCCAGTTGAAAATTAATGTATGGTTGGCAAATTTCAACAATTATATACAATTAGATAAAACGAAAAATACCCTAAAGTCTCCAAAGGGTATAAATATGCACTACCATCTCTTCTTATTCTGAACATAAGTCGGATGTCAAATGTTATGTAATAATAAACTGCGTATTATAAAGGGTGGGCAAAAAGTAGTGCACCAAAACACAAATTTCATTTGATAAATTAATAACAAAAAATATGTTATATTTATAAAATCAATAATCATGTGGTTATAAATATTCAAAATGCTGGCCATTAGCATTGAAACAGAAATCTAGTCTCTTTTCAAAGCTTTTATATTGTAAGTAAGTCATTGTTTCCGTCAATATGGCTACAATGATTCGCTGACACAGATGAGCAAAATCTGTTATTTTTGTGGAATACATAAGAAAGTTTTTCAATAGATATAGAATTTTAAAATACGATAGTTATAAAATATTTTTAGAACTATTAAATGCCGAAATCTAGAAAATCTTATTCACCCTTTAAAAAGCGTAAGATCATTGAATATGCGGAAATCAATGGAAACAGAAAAGCTCGAATGATTTATGAAACTTATGAAAGTAACATGACTGGAATAATGAAAGTAATGACTGGAGAAAAAAGAAGACAATCTTAAGAGCCATACTAGAAACAAAAAGAACAATGACATCACGAAAAGAATATTGGTCAGAACTGGAATCAAAATTTAAAATTTGGATTCATGCTCAGAGAAAAGGAGATCGAACAGGTGTATACTTAAAAGCAAAACATTTTGTTGGGAAAAATGACATACTAGAATTCATAGGGCATCTCGATTTATGAAAAGACAATTTATCTGTAAAATCTGTCACATTAATGGGTCAGAAATTGGTACAAAATTGGGAAAAAGGTATGTAATTTGAAAAATTCTGTTGAAGAAAAAATCCGAAATATTGAATCACAAATTGGAAACATGATATCATGGAAATGATAGCATTGATTGAAAGAAAACTACAAAATGAAACAATTTTTTATGAATTATAAAGGAAGAGGATATAAAGATACAAAGATTATTGTTTAAATATAAATAAAATTTTCACTTTAGTAATATTCTAATTATAAATATGCGCAGATATAAACATGTATCTAAAATAAGCAGAATTATATCCTTATTAATAAAAATTTTCATCTCTATATTGGTATTACAGTAACAACAGTACACTAATGTCTTTTAAGGAGGACCATGATAATATAATAACACATCCTGGAGTTCTGAATTCTTTCCTTCTTTCATATATAATAAAAAAAACTTTTAAATTGTTAAACAATTGAATAATCATCATATGAAGATTTTACAAAACTCAAACAAGTGAGAAAATAAGTTTAAGTATCCTTTTTTCAAGTGCATTGAATGTCTATGGTATGAGATTTTTCATAATAGAGAATAGTTGTTCATAAGATATCATTTGTTATCTTATAGAAACATTCATTACCAAATTACGTTGTTAAGGCTTAATATAAAAAGTTAAGTAAAGATTTAGAAGCAAAATGATGAAAAAGATATATAAAACGGAGATAGGAAAACTTTAATAATTCAATAAAAAATCAAAAAAAGAGATTTAAAAAAGGATAACAGCCAAAACTTTATTCATAAAGCAATTGTAAGAAAATATAATAATGCATTATTTATAAAATAGACAAATTGTTTCATATAAAAATTAACTAATTGCTTTACAGAACTATTTTCAGTCCTGAAGGTCTCAAACAAATAAAATTTAATTTTAAAAGTCTAAGAAGCGATCCAATTGCTCCGCATAAATTTTTCCAGTTATTGTCATGTTCTTCAACAGCAGTTCCTAATGAGTTATACTTTTGATATTCCACTATAGACATATCATAATTTTTGGATGTAGCTCCACTTTTGAAGTCCCAGTTGGCTCAAGAATTTGATTTTTGTTCATCCACTGGTTTCGACTATTGATGTTGAGTCTTTTTCTGAGGATATTGAATTTGACTAGTGTTGTAAATTGATCTTTTTCAATTAGATTTCAAAATACATCTTCATGAAAATCATTTGCACGTTCTGAGCAATTCTCATCTTCAATAATTACATTTCAATACAGTATTTTAATCTTGCAAACAACTGATGACTGGTACTTTCAAACAGATTTTCATTTGGATAGGCATATATGATGTTCGTTGATGTTTTGTTGCATTACGACCAAGGTTAAACTTATAAAGTAAGCAGTTTCGAATATGAAATTTTATCATATGTTCTGTTGGTTCAATCCTTAATTCAATCTAAAAAATACTTATAAATTAAATTAAATCTTAAATAAATTTTATATCACAAAATATCAACAAAATCAATATATGTTAATGATCTAAATAAACGAATAAAAACCAACCACTGCTTATTAATAGACCTATTATAAAACGAAACAAAAAGTGACTCATCGCAAATACAAATAATGGATCAGGTTAAACGAACCCAACCAAAAGTTTTATTTTGATTTTTGGAAATTTTCCATAAATCTATTTATAATAAAAATATAATTTTATCTTTTAAAGATAATAAATATTTATTTATATATAACAATTATTATTTTATAAAAATAATTCCAGAAAAATCCAAAATTACAATTAAATCAATGAAAAGTTTTAAAATTTTAAGAAATGAAAATTTTTAATCATAACAGAATAAAATTCAAAAAAATAAGATTATATATATGAAAAAAGTTGACATAATATTAATGAGAAAATTAAGATAAATTTTATGAGAGATTTTCTAAGATTATTGTTATTATTATTTATTTATTTATATTATTATTACATTAAAATTGTTCTAAATTGGAAATCCTTTAGTTTGATGCTGAATAATTTTTTGTAAGATTTCAATATTTTTTTGAAACAAATAAATATATCCAACCTCTCAAGCAAGCCTTTCTGCTTTATTCTATCTGAATGATTGCGAAAATGATGATATCCTGTAATCACATTGACTGCCTGTGTTGCAAATGTCAAAGTATTATTACTTCCCAAGTAAAATGATTCATTTTTCGATGTTATTGGCTGAACTTCTTTTACTATTACATTATTGAGATCAAATTTTATTTTGTTGATTTCACTATTCACATTATTTTCTTTGGGCTTTTTCAAATGACTTATGATATTGCTGATAGATTGGAAATTCAGGCAATTATTGACTTTACAATTTTTAACTAATAATTTGTTGTTGTTATTATTGTTATTGCTATTGTTATTATTATTATTATTATTATTGCTGTTATTGGAATTTGAATGATTGAATCTAGAGTGAGCGGTGTGAGTAATGAGATTTTTACCATTCACTGATCGCTTGTTTCGAATATAAATAAGTACCTTAAATATAAAATTCTTATAACGGAAATTCATATTATCAGAGAACTTACACAGAGAACAGTAAATAGTAGAATAAAAAAGCAAACCACACTAATTACGTATGGAAGCCAGTCATTGATTTTTAAGAGTTTATCATTCTTGGCATATTTTGGATGGAATAAGTAATTTTGTTTTTTAATTTTGTAGATATTTGTGGCATTTCTAATAATTGAACTGGTGAATAAAATACTTTTAGCTCCATTAGGCATTTTGGGAATAGCCAATAGACATTGTCTGGAAGAAAAAAGTTGAAGCTCTAATTTTCACAAGTAAATTCGGTATTTTTTCCAATAAAACTTTATTAAAAACGATTCCCCATTGATTATCACAATAAATACTGGAAGGTTTTTTCCTAAAATTTTCAAAATGATAATTTCAATTTGTTATTTTTGTTTGCTTCATATTATTATGAATGATAAAAACAAATATTTATTAATATTTAATATAATAATAATAGTTTAATATTCATTATAAAAAGGCACATTTCATAATAGTTAAATACCTTTATTAAGTTTATAATAATCTTTAAGATTTAAAGTTCTTTATATAATTTAAACAATAAACTTAATGAAAAATAACTTATTCTAAATAATAATAGGATAATGGAATTTAAAATTATAATTATGAACCACATTAAGAAAAAGAATTCATTGTTGTCGAGGAATTCTTATTTAAATAGGCACTAATATTATAATAATATAACAATAAGGAGAAACAGACAAAAGAGTTTCTAAGTTCGTCATTATTTATTTATTTAAAGTTCTGAAGTAAGAGTGAAGAAATATAAATAAAACTAAATCTTATATTCTGAGAAAAAGAAATTTTCAAATGTCTAAAACTGAATTTAAGGAACAAAAAAAAAATAAAATTCTTAACATAATAATATTATTTTAAAACATCTACAAATATGAAGTATTTTCTATAAATACAAAAAACATTTTTTGAGAGCTTTGCACTGCATGATTTGCAAATGGATGACATTTTGTTTAGAATATGTTTATTAATAAACATTATTCATAGAAAATCTTTTATAAAAAAATGACCTATCTAACGTGTTCCATCGTGGAGGTGTTTCTTTTTTATCTTTTTAATTGAATTATTTTTATTTTGAAAATTAATTAATTTAAAAACTTTCACTTATTTGAATGTGTAATTGTCAATTATACAATAAAGTAGATCAATAATTATGATATAAAAATAAACATAATTTGTTCCAGTTTTGTTTTTCATAAACTTGTCATGATTCTAAGATAATGACTTAATTGTCTACAAGTCTATTCATTTTTGTCGGACATAATTTTGATAAGTGGATTAATTATGGAACATCTTGTCTGACTATTAAAGTCAAGAAGTTTTCCTATCAAAATTGTCATTATTTTTTTAGCAACGAAATTATTCTCGTGATTACAGAACTTGATGTTACCAGAAGCTCGGTTAACATTTTTCAAAAATCGATGATTAGAAAAATATCTTAAATGAAAAAAAAGTTTTTAAAATTCGGGCAAGAATCTCATTTGTCCTATTTTTTGAACTTGAATTTTGTTATTACTATATTGTTTGTGAGAAATTTTATTTGCTTCTCAAATTGATCTTTACTTCATTCTAACAGAAAACATTTATCATCCACAGACTATTAATGTTGAAGTCTTAAATACCAAGGTAAATTTCATTGAAAGTAGAAACACTTTTCCCGATTACCTTTTCGAAATACCAATTATTCAAAAATATGATCAGAAATTCTAATAAACGTGTACTAAAATGAGTGTAAAATAACAATTTTATTTAATTTTCTATCATTATTATTAATGGTACCATACTAATTTTGTTTTTATCAAAAGATATAAATGTATTTATAATATTTTAATGTCACAAGCATCTAATCATCAAACTAGCCAAGTTCTAAGACCTTCCTTTATCTGATTATCACACTTTAAAAATAGTGTTTCCTGAGATAAAGAATTTAAGCAATTTATTTTTCACATCCTCATCAGACTTTAAAATTTTGATATTTATAAATTGCTGTAATGATCTAAAGAGGTGAAAATCAGACTGTGCGAGATCAGGAAAGTATGTGGGATGAGTGAAAATTTCAAATTCGAGCTCCTTAATTTTTCTCTAGTTATCTTTTGAAACATGGGATTTGGCATTGTCATGATGGAGGATAACATTTTTGGAGATAATAATAAGGATCAAAACTTGCAGTTATCTTTCTATGCCCATGACAGTTTTTTATGTTGTTTTCATTTGGTATTATATTGTTGAACACACCAGTTCGTTGACAAAAATTCGCAATGCTTGATTTATTTATTCCTGTTTCTTGTGCAATGTAATTGTAACTCCATCCTGCTTGAAAATGCTTCTATTGAATTTACTTATATCATTTCCCCTGAACATTTTCGCTATAAATTTTATTTCAAACAAAATACCACTAAAATAAACCATTTAGCTAATTTAAACACATTTTATTTAAATAATTATATATCCATTATTACCTATAAAAATATGTTGATTTTGTGGTTTTTTTCAAGGAGTGGAAAATTCGTTGGACTAAGCTGTAGAAACTTAATAATTTTTGTTAATTTTGCAACTTCTGACAAAAACAATATTACTTGTGGTTACTTTTAATATTTCTAGGTCTTTACTGGTATTTAAATATTTGTCTTCTGGAGATTAATTTATTATTGGTCATAATTTATCTTAGACCAAGTTTTTAGAAACGATCGATTAATTTAAAACTGTGGCCACATATTTGTTTATATAAAGTAGATAAATATGTAATGAAATCTATATTCAGTTTGCAAATTCGTAAATATCTTTAATTGCATTTTATTTAAGGATTCAGAATTAAAAACTCATGAATAAAGCATTATTATTATTGTATGATATATTATTATCAATATTATTATAATATTAATTAAAATTATATTTATATATAACGTTAATTCTAATTCAAATATGTCTATCATTTTGGATTTTTCAAAAATATTATTCATTTAATAAACATAAAATTTTATAATACACGTATATTTGAAAAATAATAAATAAAAAAACCCAGACATAAATGTAATGAAAGTAAATTTTCCATATCTTTAAAAATATTAATCTGGGGTTTATTTTTAATCTTTATTTCTTGATAATATTTTAAATAAAAATATAAGAATAAAGTAAGATAGAAAAATAATAATATATTTTATTTTAATAATAAATAGTAGATTTACATATTTAATAAAAAATATAAAATGCCAGTTTACCCTTACTTATGATGGAAAGTAATATACTGTGCGCTAAAATTATCCCACCACTTAGAAAAATGATTAAAAAACAGTAATTTGAAATTTACAATTCCTATTAAGTTAAAATTGTTAAAGACTAACATACAAATGTCAACAAAACATTTATTAATTAAATTTACATCAGTAGGATGTAGAAACCCATTCTTTTTGGTATATTCCGCAATTGGGTGTGTTATACTGTAGAACAAAGGCTTGACTGTTTCAAAAGGAATTAGGTTTAACTGCTTTTTCGGTTGATGTTTTAGAGATTCCAAGGAGGAAAGTGGTTCCGCCTTTGTTTGCAATCTACTGCCAAATACATCCCATAAATGCTCTATAATGGAGAGGTCCAGAAAGCGCGAAGACCATGGAATGGTATTGATGTTATTTTACTTTAAACCAGCTATGGTACTTTACAAACCGTTAGAACGATTTAATTGAGTCAATGGAATTCTGATAATCGGCTGAAATAAACCAAAACCTAACTACATGGCACGGCCCTATAAACTTCTAAGAGATAGACTTTGCAAACCTAAGTTCTGTTTTCTTTGAATCCTGCCTCATTTATTTTGAAATGCTACCATATAAACGCAAAATCAACCTGCAACTCTACGTAGACCAATTGTATCGCTTGAACCAGGTTATTCAAGAGAGGCGAACTGGTTGCCAAGAGCCAGTAATTTTGCAACACGACAACGCTCGACCACACACAGCACAGCTCACAAAGACGGTCATCCAGGAACTCGGTTAGGAGGTTTTGGCTCATCCTCCATACAGCCCAGACCTGCTCCGTCAGACTTCCATCTTTTTCTTTTGCTTTCTAATCAAATGCGCGACTTAAAATTCAACAATGATGAGGACCTAAAGATTTGGCCTAAGAAATACTTTGATTACATACCAACGCAATTGTGGCAAAACGGGATCAAAAAATTGGTACAACGATGTGAAAAAGTTGTCAATAATAGTGGAAACTACGTAACTGGTTGATCTTTTTGTTAATCATGGAATGGTCTTTATTTTTGCCTAAATATTATTGACTAGTAAATGATTAAAAAACGAACGAACTTATCAACCTAATAAAAATTAAAAATATTCAAAAAGAGAGGTTTACCAAAAAAAATTTTATCAGTAAAAATTGAACGAAAAATGCAATCTTTTCCAGATAAAAGTTATAGGAAAGAGTTACATCATTTTTGACGTAAAAATATTAATTATGAGAAATTAAAAATAATTTTAAAAATCGATTTTTTTTCTCAGTAAAATTCATTTTTACGAATAAATTTTTTCCAAAAAAAATAATAAAGAATTTTTATTTCATCAATTTTTTTCAAGTGAAAATCCGGGACAGTGGAACTGAATTCACGTAGGAGTTTTGAAGCTTGAAATATGTAATAAAAATCCAAATTTTGTGAGAAATAGTAGGTAATTTTGAAGACTTCAGATTTACGTGAGATGTCATTGTGAAATTTGAATAGACAGTAGGTAGGCTACCAATGGTTCTCTGAAATAGTCTAAATTTTTTGTTTCGTTAGAGTATTAGTATTTTTTACATATTAATTTCCTCAAATAGGCCATTTTTTATTGATTTCTATTTATTTTTTTTTATTCTATATATAATTTATGTTTCTTATAAAAACTGAAATATTAAACAATAGTTCAAACCCTTTTAAAGATATTATATGATCTTTTGTTTCGTTTGATAAAAATTTGACAGTATCTAAAATATCGAATTTACACAAGAAAATTATTAAAATGTCGATAAATATTTAATAAATGTTTGTTGTCTTAAGTTCAGTCGAATGTATGTTAATCATAAAAAATTAATAAGAACCTAAATAATTGTTTTAGTAATTTTAATTTATTTTGACGGATTAGTAGATTATTTGCATTTTTACAGTGTAATATTCCACTTTTGTGAACACTCCACAAGTATTCATTAATTATATATTAATTAATTATGACCATTGCTTACAGAAAATATATCGTATTGTAATAGTTTAGAATATTCTTAGAAATTTTCTCGTTTTACTTTCTTTAACCAAAAATTGAAAGTGTTAAAATAATAAACATAAATAAAGGACTTGGTTTATTATCAAAACTAAGTACTTAAAATAAGTCCAGTACCATTGACCACATCAAAATCAGATTAGCATTAAAATTTAAAAAGTACGTAGGTCTTTCATGAACTTTCTAATTGCATCCGCCAATGAATGGTATTTCAAAGTTTTAATTAAATCAAATTGTTAATGTTATCATATTTCTCTAATTGATTTGATATATTTGATTGGCAAATCAGTCTAAGCACATTTTAATGAAGAGATAAGAGTTTTTGAATTATATATTAAGTATTCTTAATATTTTCTTGTCAATAATTAGCTGCCATATTTATTTTTTACAAGGAAGAGTCAATGTGGTTTCTAACAGACTCTTCGTCAATTATAGTTTTCTCGTTAAAAAATTCTACAGACCGAAACAAATGGAAATCGATAGAAGCCAAGTTCAGTGAGTAGGAAAGAAGAGAATAAACATCCTATAAAAAACCAAATATTTTGTGATGGGTGAATAATGATATATAATTCCTGGCATTATTCTGTTGGTAGACAATATCCGTAAAATATTGAAATTCCACAAAACTGAAAATATGATCTTCGTTGGATACAATTCTGTTTTTAATGATGATATAGGTGGTTGGTCGGTCTGAACAAGTTATCTTTTACCCACAACATTATAATAGACAACCAGTTTTCCATAAGTGGTAATCAGTTTTTTCAGGAAAGGATAGTTTTGTTTTTTCAGTAGTGAATTAAATATTGAAATACGTCTCAAAAAATTGACCACTATTAACTAACGCAGTACCCAAACATTAAGTTGAGAAACAATTCTGTGTTAACAGGATATTTTTATATGTTTGCATGAGATATATCTCCATAACCACGTAAGATGGTTATGGAAATATGATGGCGCCGAGATGATTTGAACGAGTTTCAACTGATCGACAGAAGCTTGGAAAGTCATTTATATTGAAAACATCGAATTCAATTTTATCAAATATTTTTTATCATGTTTTCTGGCAAGGTAATAACTAAACATAATTTACATGTTTTCTACGTGTCTCAGATACTTTGTCACCTTTTCAAGAGTAAGATAATAAATGTAAATAAAAACACTTACATTTTTAAAAGTAATATAAAAAATTAGATGTAAGTATTCATAGTTTATGTCCTTATTGTTACTTGAATTTTGTTTATAAAACTTTATTATCAATTAAGCAGCAGTTGAAAATAATATCTTGTGAAAAATAGTGTCGAAGATCCACTTAAAAACAGATAGAACTGATTTGCCAATCAAATACATTAAATAAAATGATATGACATAACAAATATCTTTTATTATTCATACTATATAATGATTGTTAAATCTATTATGTCTCGGTACTTTTATTTTTCAGTTACTCCCTCCTTCCGGAAATAAGGTATACATTTGCGAAAAAATAAAATAAATCAAAAAATGTACATGACAAGTATATTATACTAACTTTATTTGAAACATTTTAATTAAATAAATCTTTTCATCAATGTGAAAGTAGTCGTACAAATCATCAAAAAGCAAATCTCCATTAATAGCAAGACTTACTTTAGACAAGCAAAACTCCAATCTGTCCATTTTATTTTTATCTCTTAAAGTTGGTTTAACTGTTGAAGATATTCTCTTGATATGCTTTCACGACTTGAATATATCAAACAAAGTTGATTTTGGAATACCAATTGCGAAGAAAAGACTGCGAAGCGTTCCTCGGCGATTTAATGGTGTATTCTTTATTTGCGCTAAATTGTTGGAATAGTCTTTAGGTTTTCTTCCGCATCTTTCTTTCGTTTTTGAAGAAACATCGGCACATATTTTACATTCTCTGTATTGAGTTTGTGCCAAATTCTACTAACAGTTAGCCTGGAAACTCGAAATGCAGTAGCAACTTCATTGATTGCACCGTGTTTTTGCTTAATCTCCTTCATCTGCTGTAATAATTTTTCTAATATACCTTGACGTTGTTCTTTGGTTAATTGTTTATATTTGGAATCCCTTCTTTCTAAGTTTAACAAATTTCCTTCCGAATTTTCCATATTCGTCTTGCAGCGGTATTAATTTTATTTGTCTCAAGAAACACTGATGTCTGAGCGTTAAGTTTTTAACTAAGAATGATATTGCTTACGTCAAATATTTCAGGTTATATTGTCATGAGTATTTAGTATAACAATGTAATGACAGTTGCCAATTTATTTTTATAATCACGATAATCTATGATTTTTGTTGAAATGCATACCATATTTCCGGACGGAGGGAGTATTATTTTTAATATGCTTCGATGATATTAAGAGTTATTGAAAACTAATAAAAATGATTTTATAATCATACAGCACTAATTTAAAATATTCAAAAAGTGAAAAGAAACATTTAAAACTATATTTCTTTTTTTCAAGAATGTATAATAATTAGTTGAAATGATTTCTTTCGGTCACATTTCTTTGAATTTATGCTAAATTTTTTAACTAATTAAACATTTAATAATAATAATAATAAAAAACATTAAAACTTATAAAATGTAAAAATTGTTAATTTTCTCCTAAAGTCTTGTGAAGATTAGATCAAAGTTTTTTAGAATAATATGAATTTGGATCTCAATTCGATGTGATCATATTCTGTGGAGAATATAAAAAACAATAGTTAAAATTATTAGAAAACTTGGTTAAGTCTTTTTCGGAACAGATCTGTTGAAATATATTAAATGTAACAAAGTAAAGCTGGTGATTATCAAATTAAAATTATTAAACATTACAAATATTACATAAATAAATCAAAAACAGTAAAAGTGGCAATATTTAATAGAAAGAAAATTTATTGAAAATGGCATATTTATTTGCATACTCAATAAGTAAATCAAAAATATTATTGGTAAAAATCTGCCAATGTTTAATGTCACAGATAAGTTTCTATATTATTAATCTAATTTGTTCCAAGGTTTCTTAATTTTTTACTGTACTCCGAAATGCTTCTATGGTTTTGGTTTGGATTTATATCCTTCAAAAGAGATATGAAATTCTTTGAAAATCAACATTTCCAAATCATATGAATTTTACTTGAAAATGCTTAAATACAAAACAGGTAGAAGGCTATGCAACTTTTCATAAGCCTTCCAGCAATCATTAATCCATTAAGGTAACTGGTAAAATTCGGTTTTTGATAAGAGATAATAAAATTCTTATTATTATTAAAGAATCTGGATTTTTCGGATCTTTCAAAATCAGCAAATATTCACTTTTGGTCACTAAACTTTCTTCTCCCACGATATTTATTTTTAACTAACAGGGATTCATTGATTTCTACAATAATCTCTGACCCATCAAATTATTCACTTAATTTCAGTGAATAAAATAAACTTACCAATCTAAGAAATATACTTACTATTGAAGTTCTTAAAACCGATATTGATTTTTTAAAAAATTCAAATTTATCGATTTTCTTATAATTACAAATGTTTATCGATAACGTAAATTAGTTGATAAAAAGTTCATTGTTGACAGACTTTGGACTATTATAAAACATCTAATTATATTCCTAAAAATTATAATAAGGTCAATGCTTCATTATAGTTTTGTTTATTTTAGAAAACATTGATCGGATAATAAGTTTTATTGATCTTTACAAATCTTACAAGGATAACTTAATATATTTAAGTATTCAGCTGAAAAATAAGATGAAGCAGTTTCCTCATTATAAATCGGAATTGTGCATACAAAACTAAAAACAAAAAGAAAAAAATAACTTATAAAAAAGTGACATATTTACTTATGTAACAGTTTTGATTAACTTCGAATAATCAACAACGTAAAAGATTAAAATTTTTTGATTATAAATCAAAAATTAAAACAGAAAAGTGCATTTTTTTAGAAAACAGATTTATGGCATTTGTAGTATTTGTTCTTTATTAGATTTAGAAAAGATAAATAAAAAATATGCCAAGAAAAAAAAATATTTTTCTTTACATTTAATCCTCGACTAAAATTGGGACTAGAAATTATACTATTTAATAGAATTTTTAATTTATTATTATTAATTTAAGTAAACAAAAAAAATCTTTGTTTTTTAAACTATATTTTCATTCCAACTTTATAAAAATGATATTCAAATTTTCTTTTTAATTTTAAAAACCTGGTTATATAAATTTATAATAAAAAAGTGGTTAAAATAATTAGGAATTTCATTTATTTAATAACAACAATTCCAATCGAAATTTTTTCAGCAATATTAATACATGATTCACAATAATCCTAAATGTTTGGATAGGACTAGAGAAAATTCTTCAATATTAGGAGCGATATAAATATTAATACTGATATGAATTTAAAATATTTACTTGAAATGTACTTTAGACCACCTACACAAAATCAAAGATTATTCTCAATCTGCCAATCAATTTCTTTCAAACAATAGTATGCAAATTACTTTCAATCTGCTAATCTAATAAAAAATATTTTACAATTTTCTGAATATTGTAGTTTTTAATATTAGGATAATATCATTTTTCACATCAGGTCCAGACTAAAAAATATTATGTGATCGATTTTTATATTTACCATTTAATCGTTAAGAACATAATGAAAAATATTGAAAAAATCTGAAAAATGAGTACTGTTTACTGAAAAAATATTAAAAACTATTTTTTATACAATAATAAATAATGTTTAGTTAATCTTTGTGTTATGCAAAATAAAGTGTTAAAATATTATGAATTGTAATCTACTTCTAAATTTACGAAAAAGCAACATTAAAATTATTTTTTAAAATAACGGTTTTGACAATAACTAAGAACACATTTTTTATAATATAAAGAACACAAAGAAAATTTATAAATTTTACCTTTTTCATATTTTTGTGAATTGATAACTTATTATAAGTAGTCATTTAAAACAAAAATGA
The DNA here is from genome assembly GCA_037834085.1 of Bipalium vagum. Classification (NCBI taxonomy): domain Eukaryota; kingdom Metazoa; phylum Platyhelminthes; order Tricladida; family Geoplanidae; genus Bipalium; species Bipalium vagum. The sequence goes on along the minus strand of JBBMKC010228753.1, from coordinate 526 downwards.
TTATTATTAAGTTTTTCTAAAAAATAAAGTTTACATAATTATGTTTTATCAAAATTGTTTAGAAAATTTTTTTTTTCATTAGTTAAATTTATTATAGATTAGTGTTAATTCAGAAATGGTTATTAATTGGTTTATCATATTTTTAAAAAAATAGAATCCCTAACACAATAAGCCTAATTACAATTGCTAGTATATTCATCAAAAGTTAATGTTGAAGTTTGATTTAACTATCGCAATTTAAATTTATTTTAATTAAAGTTTTTTTAATTTGAATTTATAAATCTTGATAATTATTTTTGAACAGTTAAATGGGATGCTGACATGTCTTAAAATTATTATTTTTACCAGTTTAAATATTGAACTAAAACTAAATAGGTGTTCATAAATATTTTTTTCTAATTTATTTACATGTTTGAATTTACTTAGGATATAGTTTTGTGACATGACATTTACAGTACCTGGCCATTGAAATAGACTCAAACAAAAAGTTTCGTGTTTTAGTCGTAAATTCAATTTCTAAAATATT
>JBBMKC010228742.1:0-11681 GCA_037834085.1 Bipalium vagum | reverse complement strand
ATTAATAAAACAAATTTTCCTTTATTAATTCATACTGCAAAAATTAAGTTTCATAAACCGCCATTAATTTCTTTACACCTAATAGTTAAATTTTAAGCTGTACTTAGTTCATTTTTCTGTCTTTCGTTGATTTAATCCAATAGTTTCAAATTAAATTTTTAATGTTTAATCTTCGAAAATCTTTCTTTAAGATTATTTGAATTTTATTTTGTATTTTATTTTCAGAATACATATTTTAAAATGGTAAAAAATAAAATAAAAACGTGGAATTAAAATTTTAATAATTATTTTTGTTGTTGATTATGATTTTTACACTTATTCAATAAATGAATTTAGTGATCTTAATAAAATATCTGGTTCTGAAGATGATGAAAGATTTAAAAATGATTAAAAAGATAATTTCCTAAAAAATCAAATAAAAATAATCTTAATAAAAAATATATAATTAAATTAATCTTTTTATATTTTTCCTTATAGTCATTTTTTCTTGATTTTAAAAATAAGATACAGTACTATCTTCAAGTCAATAGTTGAAGTTGAAAAAGCATTCAATGATCTTTTCAAACAAAGTCCAATATTACAATCAGATTCGGATGCTTGTAGATCGGTGGGAGAACATTGTAAGAAATGGCGGACTTTACTTTGAAAATCAGATTCCATTTTTTTGTTTTGTTTAATAATTTTTTTAAAAAAATTTATTTTCCTGTAACTGCAGCAGAACTTATGCCCTAACCTAATATGTTAATTTTCGAGATTTTTTGATTTTAATTTGATTGAATTTTATTTTTTATTGTTTTAAACTGAAATAAATAAAAATTACGCATTGCTGATTTAATAAGCTAATAAATTTTATAGTCTTTCAGATGTCAAATTAATGCAAATTGTTTTTCTAGTAAAAATATAGCACTTTAATTTTCTGTCACTACATGAATATATGCATATATACTTATCTACATATATAATGAACTCCCTAAAGTTTGCTACTTACTGTTTTTTAAACAAAGTGGAAAAGTTCAGAAAATAGTAAACTTCAGAGTTGACACGAAAATTATTACCTAAGCAAAATTATTATTATTTATTAAAAATATTAAAATCAAATGACATTTATTGTATTATAATCCGTTTTTTATTAAAACTGACGTTTTGTTAATAAATAACCCTATTGATTTGGTTGAGTTTTTAGCATTCATATAATGTATTTCCGGAGAAAAATATTTTTTCAAAGTGTAAAACTCTGTTTTGCTTCAAGCATACAGATTTTATCAATTTGTTGACCCTCATATTAGTTAGTTTCTTTATCTGAAAATATATATACTTTTATACCTACAAGATTCATTTCAAGGAGAATTCAATATATAATGTCCCGATCAGAAATTCTCAGATCAAGAAAAATAAATTTGAGTTCTTTCTTTAATATTTTTTTAACATTTTCATAAATATCTTTCTCATTTCGATCTACTGTTGAAAATTATTTGGTTATTTTTCTTATGTTTTACCACGTTCACAAAATTCTTTTTGATTTTTTCCATCCACCTGTTCTTCTTAAGTTGTATTGTTTGTTACACCAATGCTTTTTTGGAATTAAATAAAAGTTCTTCTACAAGTCCTAAATATGAACCAATATCTTATCAAATAGGTCTTCAGTTCTTTGACAATATATTTCATTTTGATTTTCTACTTGTTTGTGTCTTATCATATCTTCTAAAACCGATATCGTTTAGTTTTTATGCTTACATTTGATTTTAAATATTCATTCAATTATACTCAAAAAATCCAAAATAATTTATTTGTAAAAATATTTCAACAAAGTATCAAGTATCATTGTAGACCGATACCCAATTAACAATTGGTTGGATAGTTGAACAGAAGTCTGGAAGAACTAGTTAAAGAAATGTAAGAAGGGAAAGAACTTTAAAATAGAGATTGAAAAACAAAGATAACAAATTTTATTGAACTCCTCTTTCAATGACCAACATATGGTTGCATCATCTAATAATATGAAGATCAGATTAACTCAATAACTGAATTAAATTAATTAATGTACCTCATCAAAATTTCGAGTTCTAAAAAATCTAAATTCATAAGCTTTGGGTTTCTCCTTGGACGTGTGTAAAATCAATTTTATGAAAATTAATTTCACTGAACCCATTAGTTATGATAACTACTGTGGGAAAAGCTGTGAAGTCCAATTGAAAGACCATATTAATCAAACACTAAATATTTGTAACAGTTTTTAAAAATCATTAATTTGTTAATAAATTATTTAAATTCTGAAAACATTCAATCTAACTCTGGTGTATGATCAACTGACAAACAATCTTCCGAGAAACCCCTTAAAAACAAAGTGAATATATGAACTAACAATTAGCTCCAATTTTTCAGATGTTAAAAAAGTTAAACGATTAAATAGTTTAAAATAAACTTGGATGAACTGAAAAATCACCATTTCACAGTAACTTAATAATTTCATTATGCATTTATATAATATGCTCCACAGTTTTAAAATTTTTTGTAACATTTGAGTCTAAGAATTGTCAACTTGTATTTTTTTAATAAACTTATAACAATGTTTGTAGCGATTATTTTGTAATATTTGTTTATATTATTTTTTGTATACAAAGATTTTATAATACAAAAATATTTTATTGTCTTATATATTTAAGATAATTGAAGACTTTAACTTATAGGTGAAAAAAATAAAATTACGGGATATATAAATGATTATCCAAGTACAGAAAGTAATAAGCCCCATATAAGAATCATAATTACAGATAGAACTTTGATATTTCCGTTAGTTTTCTAAAGAATATTAACTAATTGTTATTTGTATTCCTAGTTCTGAAACTGCCTATTAGTTTCCTCTGACTCCAATGATTTTCTTTTGGTCAATTCGCTCTGTGGGAAAATATAAAAAGAAATATTGACAAAAAGTTAACAAATTTATTCGATAACTACTGAAAGAAAAGTACGTGTAACAAATTGTGATTGAAAGGTCACACTTTTGATACGGCTAATTATTCTTTTCAGTTTGCTCAATTTACCTCAGAATTCGATTCTATATTCAATTTCATCACAATTTAAAGTTCAAAATTTTGACTGACTCTCGCGTGGTTATGGAGATTCTAGCACTCTATTATATAGGAGTCAAAGTAACTTCACCAGCTGATGAATATTCTCCTTTCACATTAGTAAATGGATAAACCGGGAGTTAAAAATTATTCACCTCAACCGAATGTATTCTCCTGATTTGAATTATCAATTAGCTTTTTAAGTCACCTAAATGAAAAAACTAAAAATAAGAATTTTATAATTTTTATTATTAAAAAAAGGTTAATTAAACGTTTTAGGAATTTTGATATATTATCAAATATATTTTTTAATTATAACCAATTATTATTATCTAGTACTATTAATATTAATATTAATAATATTATTAAATAAATATACTGAAACTGATTAGAATATATAACTGTTCCTTTTCTACTCCCTATTTTTATGATCAGGATCTGATTTTGCATTGAATTTCAAGTGTAACATGACATACTTCGTTAAATTTCTCGGTAGGACTATTGGATAATGATGAATTTGAGCTGAAAGGCTATCTATTGCTAATGGCTGTGAGGTTTAAAACTCTGTTTTTCATCAGTTGTTGAGTGCTTTCTGATTTTCTGAAATAATGAAATATAAATTCATCTCTTTCTGAATGAGATACAAATCCGATTTGATTGGCCGATATTTGTAGCGACTTTACCAAAAACAAATATTTCCATTTATATTTTTTCTAACAAAAGTTAATACGACTTTCTTTCTTCTGGTTTCTCTCTCAGGTTGCTTTCTCGCTTACCAGTTCGGGCTATGTTTTGTTTAACCTAACATTTCTAAATGTTACAAGAAAATAACACCGTTTATTTGATATTAAATATTTTAAAATTCTGTCTGATTTTAAAAAGAATTACAAAGATTAAAACACTATTAGGTAAGTACATAATCACCATTCTTCTCTACAAATATCCCCCAAAGTTCTAGAAGCTGTTCGGACCCAATAGTTCGTAAGATAAATTTCGAAGGTTTCATCAGAATAAAACGCCTCAATACTCAAATTATTGTGTAAAGACCGGAAAATATAATAATCAGAAGGTGCAATATCTGGAGATTATGATGGATATTGAAGAATTTCCCATTTCAATTAAGACAACAATAACTTTTGATAGCGTATTTACTTCGATTATTATAAGACGGTAATGTTTAAGAGGTAAGAGAAATCGATTTTATAAAAAATACATTTGATCACTTCAGTCTAGGGATAATTGGGAGACAATACATTAGTGGATTGATAATAATGCTTCTTTCAAAGATCTAAAAAATTTTTCTTCATCAAAAATACTGGCAGTAAATTATTAAACAAAACGTGATTACTCACTTGACTTAAATATACAGAACTATTTCGTGTTCAGAAATTTTTTGAAACCTATTATTTCAAAAAAACTTGAAGGTCAAAGAGAATATCTCAATTTTTGTCAATATACTGACCTCTAATATAAGTTGCTAAAGTATGCTGAACAGCTGACAATTTCCTTTGCAATATATTTTATAACAGTTCTGCATTAAAATAGAACTTTTAACCTCAAGACAATGTTCTGAAAATAGAAAATTCCAAAATATTTTTTTTCAAAATTATAAAGATTAATCATTTAGTAATGGAGTTTGAAATATATTTTCTTACACTAACTTTTCTGCAGATTCAACAAATAATTGATTCTCATGCATTAAAAAATCTAACTATTACAATTTGTTAAAAACAAAACCTCGAAACCTTTACACTCAGTTACAATTTGTTCCTTGAAATTCCCGGTTCTCTACACCAATCTTTCAGGCACTTGAAATAGCACAAAAACGCTCTTCACATTTAATAGGTGGTGAGTGAAAATCCATAACATTAAATAAATGACGGTTCAGAGATTTGTTGATTCAATTAGTGTAATTAGAAATGACATTAAATGGTCATATAAACTGATATATTGCTAGAAACTATTTTCAGTTGAACATTTATCATTGAAACTTCTCTGAATTGAAGCAAAATTTCACTCTATGAACACAGAGGTAAAACCAGGTCCGAATTATTGGTGAGTGGTGTTTCATTATAAATTTGTATTTAAATTATAAGCGATAACTGTATAAGTAATTTTGATTTATTAAAACAATGTTTCATAAAATTATTTTTTTGATATTAACATTATTAGTTTTTGTGACAATAACAAAAAATTTCTTTAATTCGATTAATTTTTTTAAAAAACATTTTAAAAATTTTTGTTAAAAAAAGACGCTTATTAATTAAATACAAGCTGAAAACATTGATTCATCGTTTACGATTTAGAACAACGATAAAGATAAGATTTAATCTCTTTCCAAGACGTTTAACGGGCGCTTTGTGAATTTATGCTGGTTGAATTTCGTTTCCGAGATTCCGTTTTCGCTTTGTGCTTGTTCACGTTCGGGGAGGTATGTCTCGTGTGACGACTGCGTTCTCGTTTTTCACTTTCTCCTTTACTGTCTCTGTGATGCTTGTTTGAATGTCGATCCGATTTCTTGTGATGGCTACGATCGCGATCGCGATCCCGATGACGATAATCGACATCGTCTTTCGAACGACTGTGGTGCCCTCTGTCTGAATTCCTGTCCTTTTTCGGTCCACTCGAACTTCTTTCTCGGCTATGTCTTGACTTTTCATTGGACTCATCGAGTACCAATGCCAACTCTTTAAGCACTTCATTGATTTTTACATAACCGCTATGTATTTTTCCACTGACGTGATTTTCCAAGCTATTTTTCAAATCGTTTTTTGTAGTGTATGCTCCACAGATTTTACAAACACCTTGAGTGTCCTGAATATTAAAATTAGGATGTAAAAGCAGACAGGAAATGAAATAATCAACAATACCAATGAATCTGTCTTTTGTCTTTCCAGCTCAATTTTATCGTATCTGAATTGTTTTTGCTTTTCTTCCAATTGTGTGTGAAGACTTTGACATTCACCAATTTTACCTTCGTTACCAAGCCTTTCTATTTCTTTTACCAATTCAGTTATTTCCAATTCCATAGCTTGAATACGTTTTTGAATAGAAATTAAAGTTCCAGATTTGAAACCGTTAACAAGTTTCTCTTCATTATATTTGATTTTACTTTCGATATCTCTTACGAAGCTTTGAAGAAATCTCTGTAATTTTCTTTCATATCCAACTTTTAGATAGGATGAGCTATCCCTATATTTCGACAAAAGAACGGTATCATGGATTTTTGAACAAGTACCAAGAGACATTCTTGTATTTACAAATAATTCATGTGGACAAAATCCTGCCAGATAGTATTTGCATATGATTTCATCATCCCAATTTATTTCCCGTTTTCGTGTACTATTTCTATCCATACCCATAAGCTGATCGAGAAGAGCTGCTTGAGAATTTAAAGCCATATTGTAGTCTGTTTTTAATAATAATTAATTATCAAAAATGAGGAATATTAAATATATCTGATTTTTCTTTCAAAAATAATTAATAATATAGAAAAAAGTATTAAATTTAATAATAAATTTAATGAAAATTCAAATATTTCATTTAAAGATAATCAATATTTAAACATCTGACATTTTAAAAATCTTAAATAAATATTAACTTATATTAAAAATATGATTTGTCTTTTAAATAACGATAAGTGAACAGAAAAATTAAACTAACTATGAAAATTAATCTTTTACTTATTAAACTTGTCCAAGTCAAAATATTATATTTTTTTAATTAAAATGTACATAGAATATTTAATTTATTAATATCTAGAAGTAACGTTCACAAATAAAGTTTTAAGTTGCATCTGAAAATCTATAATAGATCTTCTTAATTGAATTAATTTAAATTACTCACTTTAATAATGACAATATTAAACAATTATTACAAAAATTCAAATGAAATTAATAATTTAAAATATTGATTTATTTGAATTAAGAAAGCCATAAAATTTCTGAAACTTAATAAAATGGTTATTTCAATTTTTAATCTGAGAATTCAGTAAAACTTGACGAAATTTTCTTCTTTTATGCACTCTAATTCATTAAATAGCATTCATAATAGAGAGTAATATTATTTAGATATTATAGGTAGAGGTATATTTGCTAATATGGATATTAAAACTGATTATTGTTCTTAACCTTTACTTTTGTTTGGATTAGTACCGGAATGGAGAAATAATAATAAATAATTATAGATTTTAAAATAAAAAAAATAAGAAAAATTTTAATGAGCTTTCTCTTTCCTTTGAGGAAGCAATCGATGACCAGGTTAACAAATCAAGTGCTCTTTGAGCTCGTATATAAGTTTACAGAGTTGTCTGACTACAGAAGAGCTATTTTATAATTGAAAATCATGATCGATTTATTTTGAAAATATAATTGCCAATTTTGTACGAGAATTATTCTGGAAAAAGAATTTTGCCTTTGTCATATAGACCTGCGGAATTTTGATTATTTTATTTATTTATTTTAATCAATTTTATTTTCGCCATGTTTATTTAACTAAATTCATTTTGATTTTTGATAACGAAGCTAGTGTTGAACATTGAATATTTGATCCAAAATTAAACCAGATAATTTGCTCGATTTACTGATATGATATTGATTTCGATTTTTGTGTTATATAATTTATTTTGATTTAACATTTTTTTAAAGTTAAAATAATTTGTAGGTTGGAAATTTAACGATTTTAAAAAAATTGATCAGTAACCTCATTTTAATTTCGCTTGATGTTAGGTTCTATTAAATAGTTATCCTCTGGCCGTTGACGATTTATAAGTTAACCCATTGATGATTACGAGTCATATGAATATTGGTTGAGGTGTGAAGGGTCTATGGAGACTATCTTACACTCGGGAAATCTAGTAGAGTAAACTGATCTAAGGGGTACTGAATATCAGATTTTTCAAGGTGTTTTGCTCTTTTCAGTCATTTGTATCATATTGATTAGAATTCTGAGTTCCACATTAATCCCATTATTAGATCTAGTGTCCTTTAGGTTTATAGTTTCCAAAATTTACCACATTTGATAATTTCTTGATTAAATTTTAAGTTTTCTTTAATTCATTAGAAAAATGATTTATTCCAAGACAGAATGGTTCAGTGAGTTAAGTACTAAACACATTCAGGATTTTAAAGATGGGTATGCATATCATTATCTTTACATATTATTGTTATTCTACATTGTAAAAGCCTTATGACCAGGTCATACTTCAATCTTAATTTATTATTGAAGTTAAAACTCATCTTTTGAGTTAAATATGATTTAGTTCATTCTTTTAAATGACATAGATCATTTATACTAACCACATTTTTGGGTCATGAGAGCTTCAAAAATTAAACTATATCCTTACCATATTCTATTCATTTGTGTTAACATATAGTTTTCATGAAATAAGGGAAACATTTAGATAATATGGTCTCACAAGGCTTCTTTGAGAGAAAGAATAGAAGAATATTTAAAGATCAGCTCATATAACAACAATAGCATTTATTTTTGCTTTCTAATTTAATTTGAAGTATGGAAAACAATAAAGATGCAGTAATTAATTTGAGAAAACCAATTTGATAATATATGCCCTTATGTAACAAATGAACCATATCTGTTGCTAATATTATTTTTTTATAAGTTTATGACTTTCTACAGTCTCCCGGGTAACATAAAATTAGAATCAATTGATTAAACAATCATTATTATATTTGTTTGGATATTATGTTATAAAAAATAACAACTTTTTATTCTATAAAAACCCAGTCAATTTTTCGTTATTATAATTATTATGAATATAACTATAATTATGCTAAACGTTTTACATTTTCAACTTTAATAATTCAAAAAAAGAAATGTAATTTCTGTTTTAATAAACTAAATTATGATAATGAGATAAAATAATATAAAATAATAAATTTTGAATATTTTTAACTTGGTGATTTTATTGTTTATAATATAATTGACTTGATAGAAATTCATTTTCTATATCAACTAGGATGACCCACTGGAAAAAGGATGACCAGGTTGTCAGAGCTCGACAACTAAAAGGGGATGCCCACTGGCTTCAATTAAGAGATTTGGTATTTCTTATAATCTTGAAAATTTTTGATTTTTTATTTTACGTGGATTCTTTTTTATGATTTCTAACAAAATATTTTATTTCGTAAAATCTTGAAAGGCCACCTTTTGTTTAAATGAGCATAATTAAATTAATAATGAAAATATTAAATTGTATTTATATTGTTTTAATGAATATATTAATTAAAACAATTTTAAATATTTATTATTTAATCAATAATGATAATCTTGAATTCAAAATAAAGTTTGTAAGATTGAAAATATTGAAAAATGATAATCAGGATCCTAAAAAATAAACAATAAAGGGATCCCACAATTTTTCTGCCATGAAAAAATTTTCTTCAATGCATCTTATGAAGATAACAGATAAGCGTAGTTATTTCCAGGGTACGTCTGCTATTGGTTGGGGTGTAGGGAAAAGTCTTAACTGATAAAACTGATAAACAATTACTCTGAGCTCTTAGAAATAATTATTCACTTATGGAAATTAAAAAATCTACTTTTTTGACAGTCTAAGAAAATATAATAATTTTCATTTTCACATTTAATTTTAACTTTCACTTTTAAATATTATTTAATACTCTAATTTAATGTTGAGTGATATTAAGGTAAAGTCAAATGATCTTCATGGTGTATTACTTGAACCCGGAAAAATCTTAATATTGGATTGGCAAGGAAGTTCGTGAGATTTTTAATGAAAAAATCAAAATATTTTATTGACAAAAACAATTTTAATCAATTATACATTCACCGTTATAGTTATTTATCTTTCTCCATCTTTCCGCGAAATTCAAGATGGTACGTTTGTATAACTTCTGGAGTTTATTGACCAAAAAGTGTCAACGTGCCTTCTTACAAACTCATCGTCATTGAATATTTCCCGTTCAAATAATTCTGTAAAGACCGAAACAAATGATACTAAAAAAAATCATGCTGCATAGTAGTTTCGATTATTGTTTCAATCTCACAATTTAATTTAAAAGCTAAATGGACGGCCACTTCAGTCATTATCGAAAGGATCATCACGGCCTTTACGAAAGCGAGAATTCGTTTATTAAATTACTTTTATTAGGCAATTAATTTAAGTATTAATACAACACCATAAGAAGTATAAAATAATTTTGCTAATCCTTTTATCTTTTCTAAAACAGAGTACTTAACATTTTAAAATGCTTACCAAACAAGTATTGGGTTAGCCAAGGACACATCCCCTGTTAACTATTGTAAAAATTATATGTTAAAGACCGCAAAGGGTCAGTAATAATAAAAATAAAAATACTAAAATAATAATGAAAAGTTAATTAAGAAGTACAAAAGTTAATTAAAAAAAAAGCTAGTTAATTATTTTTTTTAGGGATCTAATCTTGACAGGGGCGAATCTAAATTGCCAAGATTAGATCAGGGTCCGCAAGGATGGACCGATTTAGTAAATTATTATCTAAAAAGGGAATTGACATTCCCCATTAATCAAGCTAGTCTAAGACTGATTAGTCGACTGATCAAAATAGTATTTAAAGAGTTAGAATCCGCAGCAGATTGCCATAAAAATATCCGAGAGGAACCGCATCAGAAAATTATACGAAATTGCATCAGAAGTCAATAGGAAACTGCGTCAGAAGACTACGAAATATTGCAGCTAGTAAATAATTCTTTATGCCCTCTATGCGAAAGGAGCTTACGACGGGTCCTGTGCTGTTAAGGGGTCTCTGAGAGAGCCGGATTGGGCTCAGCAAAATACCCTTTGGACCTGTCGTCGACACAATTGGTGAGGATATCGTTATTTTGTTTTTCCTTTTAATTTAATTGATATTGATATTTAATTTAATTATTTAATTCAAGACATTTGAATTTTAGTATGATCGACTATTGAAGATTTGATTTTGTGATTGAAGACATTTTTATTGATTATTTGAGACATTGTGTTTGTTATTGTTACTTTGGTGATAAAGTGTTGTTCGTAGTTGTTTTGATTCATTCATTTGCGTACATGTTTTGACAAAAGTGAAGGGGTCAGTAAACGTTGCGAGCTAAGTGTTACGACAGCGCTCATATTAATATAATAGCGTAACACAGGTCTTCTCTGTTGTTAGGGGAAAATCGTTGATTTTGTAAAATATTTTTACAGATAATTACATTTCATTATAAAACTGATGAAACCAGACATGATCTTTTTATATTTAATTGGACTTAAAATTTTCATAATTTAACCGTTATCTGTTTAATAAAAAAAACCCCAACAATGAGTAATAATTAAGGTGGGTGGTTGGAAAATTTGTTTTTCACATATATAAATATGGAATGTTGTCGCAAGTATATTCAATTATCCAACATAATATATATACTGAAGTTGGCTTTAGGACTCAGGAGAATAATTTTATTTTTTTTTCCTTATTCTATAATGTTTTTACTATATTCTTCATTAAAAGTTAGATGGTTTTATTGATTAATTAAATATAAGTCATTTATTATTATTATTATTATTATTATTATTATTATTACTATTATTATTATCATTATTATTATTATTATTATTATTATTATTATTATTATTAT
>JBBMKC010228731.1:0-11683 GCA_037834085.1 Bipalium vagum | reverse complement strand
ATGTTTTATTAAAAAATAAAATTTTCGATTTTAACTTATTTCATTTTTTCGGCAAAACATTATGCCTCAACCTAATAGTTCAACAAAAGTTGTTTCAGTTTTTTGTGTTCTGTTCTATTCTTAGTTAGTCCGAGGCATTATTGAACGAACCACGTATTTTGTGTCAATTGATTTGAGTGTCATTCCAATATTTTTAAACATCTCCTGTCTGATCTGGTTATATTTTAACTCACCTTTTAGGTTATAAATCAAAAAATCAACATCATTATAATATGATTTTATTTTTAATGCACAATAGGTGCAGTAAATGTGACATGCAAGTTATATTAATAAGTCGTAAGCAGAAAAATTTCAAAACATTTCCAGCAGATACAAAAGTAAAAAAATGCTTAGATATTTTCATTTTTTGTATTTTGCCAACAATGATTTGACATCTTATAGAAGTGTTTGTAAACAAATTGACTGATTTGCAATCTATTAAATACCTTTTTTGTGGATTTGTTATCACTCCAATCAATTATTTTCTGTTTCATCAATGACTAGAAAGCATTTTGTTCAATCAATGTATTCAATACATTAATCAATAATATCAGCTGCAATTCAATCGACATAAACTCTTGCACAAGTTTGTGTTAATAAAGGCTTATTAATTAACTTTTTTGATAAACCTTGCTCTAATGATTATGTATTTTGACAATTATTATTATTATTCTAATGAAATGATATTAAAATTAAGAAACAATTTTGAATAAATAATAAGATAAAAACAATCAATCATTAGAACTGATATAGGTTGTTTGACATTTAAAAATCGATTTTAAATGGTTTTTTACAGCTGGAAAACAAATAACGTTGAAATTTTAATTTCATAAGCATTTTAGATTTGACTAATATTCAAAGTTGTGCTAAGTGGAATGGTTTATTTATTTATTAGGTAATTTGTAATTGGAAAACTGAAACCTGTTTATATTGAGAATAGAGTAACAGGAGAAACTTAAAACAAATATTGAACTACGAGATCAATTTTACTTCAGACATGGATCTTATCAGTTTATTAATGAATTGATTACCAGATCTATTCTATCTATTACAGACACAGATTTATACAGACTAAGTCTCTAAAACTTTGATTCTAAGACGTTTATTAGATTTGCAAATTTAACTGGGGTTTTATTACTAAGAAGACAAGTGGGAATCACATATCTCAAAGTACTTTGGAGATCTCAACTTTAGATATATTTATCTTGGTCGCTTCCAGTCTATGTTTTGAATTCTCTATTAATCATGGGCACGACATTTTTTTATTACGTGATCATTTATTAATTATTATTATTTGAATAATTTTTATTAACATTAAAAATTGTATTCATTTATTATAAAATCAGAATTAATTCAAAAATTAAGGTACTGATTTATAAAAATATGCAAAATCAAACAATGAAATTTTATGTTGCATTATATCGTATGAACCTTAGTTATCAAAAGATATGCAATATTTTTCATCTGAATTAATTATATTATAAATTGAATTTAAAATTGATAAAAGGAAATAATTTTATGGAATTAATATGTTATAAAATTTTAAAATTACAAATATTTTTTCTTTTAAAGCAAGCATTATCATATTTAAACTATAATTATTATATTTTGGTTCGTTGTTTACTTTAATTAAATTTTATTATAAAAATTAGTTTTAATTAATTGAATACAGCTTATTTTACACTGTGTTAGATTTAAATATTTTCCAATGCAACAATAAAAATATCTCATTTTAATTGTATTTTCAGTATTTTATGCCATTTTTAAAAGTTAAAAATAAGTTATTATTGAATTTAAAGTATAATACTTTATTTTGAATTGTAATTTTTGACTCTTAATGAAAATTTGTTAATGTTTATTTTATAATTAATTTATATAATTTTCTTTTAATTTTATGAGAATTACTCGTTAAGTTTTAGTAAATTTACTTGAACAAGCTTATTTAATGTTATTAATTTTAATTTTTATAAAAATATTCTATTTAATGTTAAGTAAAATATATACAATTTTATTATTAAATTTGACTGTACATTATATTTGTTTTGCCTATTTTTAGATTAGTTTTATAATTGGATTTTAAAATATTTATTAATGATCAGTACAGTTGCTATGAACACACTTGAAGCCCCATTTGCAATCTTACCAAGTCAAATAAACATTGATCCTAATCGATATTACAAAACCACTAGAGATACATGTTATTGGACCTCTGACAACAACCAAGATGAAGATTTGGTCAATGAATTTATAAATAAAGCTCGGGAATTCAAGTAATTGTTTTGATAGTTAATTTTATTCCTTAATTAAATTCGAACGTAAATGATTGGAAAATGACAATTTCATTCAAATAGAATTTCTTAAAATGTCGGAATATATCTTAGATTTACTGATTTGATATATGTAACACGTCTTATGTTGTCTGTATGAAAGATTGCAACTTTCTTGAAATGTTGTCACAGACTTCTTGCTGCAGATAACGTTTAAAATGTTAAGTTCAATTATTTCATCTTTTAGAGCTACCAGCAAAAAATCAATTGGTTAAGTGACGAACACAAAGGCGTCATTTAAGTAAATTATTCGGGTGATATGTTATCCATTGATCAACCAAGAGTCACTGGGTTCATTTTGAAATTCTTCCGAACTTTCTTCCATAAAAGTGAAATTAATGAAGGCAAGATTTTCATTGTCTCCAAGAAGAATTCAGTTATGTATTTTGAAGGATTTTCGTTATTGTCACAACTCCTTACCCCTATCTCAGTCAATGAAAAGGGCGCTGGAAAAAGTGTCACGCGGATGTTAGCTTATCCTTGTTGTAGGCCACGTTATCAGCAAATATAAGATAAAATTAATCCTAAAAGGAAAGAGAGGCCACAAAGTGTGTTCAGGGCAATAATTATTTCCTATTAATATCGACTGATTGTTCCTTGTATCGGGGTCAAACCGTTTTCCATTTCCTTTCACTTTTTTCATTGCATGAAAAGCGAAATATTTCTTCTCATTTTCAGCTACACCGAAGATCAGGCCCTGGCCGTTTTGGTGTACAACAATTATGATTACGAAAAGTCGGAGTGCGATCTCCAAATTTATCGACCAGTGAAAGGTTTAGCCAAAGTCGACATCAAACAGATCGTGAAGCTCATCAGCGATGGAATCGGTAAAACCGTCAAGACTCGTGAGCACCGGGACTTCGATGCCATATTGTCACTGGTATGGGGCTGATTGACGATTGATTATCTGTTATTTTCTGTTTCAGTTTCCTGGCTTCACAATCGGCGATGTTTTGGGTGTTTATTCTAAGCACAGATTTCTCATCAAAAAGCAAACATACCGCATTAAGAAATCGATAAAGAAATCGATAAACAAACCGTACGTTTCGAACGGCTGTCTGAAAGACAACGAAACGTCATGGAACGAATTGTGCTTGGATACTCAGTTTCAGGGTGTCTATCAGAAACATCACCATCTGATTCAGAACTGCAACAATCTCCAGGATATTATCTCTCGTGATTTGTCGGATATGAGACAATCCAACCGGAACGGGTTCAAAATCGGCGAGTTCAATTCCTACGGCCAGGCCGACGGGATATTGAATTTGTTGAGAAAAATGAACAGGAAAAAAAACAAGTCCGTTTCAGGAGCGCTGGACAAAAGTCAGCTTCTTCACATTCTCAACACGGTCTGTTACAAGAAATCCAACAATAAAGTCGATGAAGATATCAATTCGCTCTCGTGCCTGTCAACGACCACGACGACGACGACTTCACTGAATAATGCAGAAGTCATTTCAAGCAGCAGGTAAACAAAGAAAGTGAAATTATTACTCCACAAACTACTTACAATAGTCAGTAGACAGAACTCATCAACTTTTTGGTTGTTTTTGATTTTTCACTTAATTTTTTGTTGTCATAGCACCGAGCCTTTGGATGAGGTCAATTTTGAGGAGAAACTGTACGATTTTGTTAAAGGAAAGATCGGTGCACCTGTCGAGTCCGCAGATGATGGCAGCAATCACCATAATCATTTGACAGAATCACTCCAGGTAAAAATCAATCGGCTTTACAATTACAATTGTGGTTATCACGCCTTAATTTGACGATTATTTGTTCCAGACACTTTTTGAGCAGCACGAAACCGTTTTACGTGGATTCCAGAACTGTCTGATAAATCCCAATGAATTTCAACAGGTTTGTGTTGGTTCGATATTTTTCTTGCTTTGGTTTTGAATGAATTTTTATTTTGCTCCCAGAGACCAAAATTCTTTTGAGAATCATCAACGAGAACAGCCAGTGATCTCTTTATTGATGTTGGGAATGTTTCGATAATAATATTTTTAATAAAATACATAATAATTGTTATAATACTAATAATAATTGTAATTATAATAATTATGATAAAAATCATAATATTAATGATTATAATAATAATAACAATAATAATAGCAACAATAATAATTTAATTAAAACGTATCCGGATCAGATATATTTATTAATTTCTGATTTTATTTTTCTTAATTATTGATTAAAAAGAATTGTGAAGCCGTTGAAAGATGTTCATAAGTTTCTGTTGATGAAAATATTTACTGGATAGTTTTTCTTTATGGTTTCAGATTACCAGTTTTTGTCTTTTATCGATTATTTTTAGTAAACATCTTTTTACAACGGTTTGGAAAATTTTGCAATTTTAAGAATATCGATTTCTTGTTGAATTAATTTTCTCTCTTCTCTATGATTATAATTTTCTTTTTGATTAATAAGGGACTTTTTGAACTCTACGGGAACAATGTGTTTACCAGGTTCGCTGTCATATCCATTTTCATAATGCTACATAGGAATAAACCATATTTATATATTTTCATTTTCTCACAATTTTTTAAAATTGATTTTGTGTTTTTATCTTTCCCAGAGCTTCAGCAATAAAATATCGTATTTTCTTTTAATCGATTTTTTTCTCAAAAATAATTTTCTATTGTAAGAACAAAGATGATTTCCATCAATTAAATCTTTGAGGATTTTTCGTATTAAACGTGTCTCATTATTTGGTACTTTGATGCAGAGTGAATTTTTTAAATCACCTCAAAAAATGTAACGGCACTTGCACAGCAGCTCGAAATTCATTCCATCAACCGAATCCAATTGGTCATTCATCAAACCGCCTCGTTCTAATTTTATTTTTTATTTTAAGCTATAAAAATGTACTTGTGTTTCAAATGATTGAAATCGCTGCTGTTTCAATTTATTAAAAAATCAATAAATTATTCAAATAATAAACAGAATTTTTTGTATAAAATTATAAAAATACTAAATCTTTAAATCTAATAAAAAATTATGCACATTTGTTTTCAATCCAATATTGATTTTTCTCAATTTCCTTGTGTCCAAAAATTTGTTTTTTTTTCACAATTTCTGCTTTTAAACTGAATAAATAATTGATCTTTCATTTATATATTTAATAAACACACAACTATTAATTTTTTATAGAATGAAAGGTAAAAGGAAGTCATATTTCTACCATTAATAAAATAATTGGAAATTTGATAATTATACATATATTATTATAATGCAAGAAATTATTTTCCATTTTTTTTTGCTTTGAGCTTTTATTCCTAAGATTTTAGTTTCCATAGTATTATGTTTATTATTGTCAAGTAAAATAAATTTAGGAAAATAAGATTTTTATTGCTTTTCATTTGGAAATATACTTAAAATTATTTAATAAAAATTAAGTGTGCCGAAATGTTTGAAGTCAGTCTTAGAACAGCTAACACTCTCAGATTGCCGACAAGTTCACGCTTGTTGGTCACTATAGAGTTGATTGCATCACTAACTTAAAATTTGATATTTTCAATATAAATCATCAATGTGATATTGTGCCTTCCAATAAACCTTTAGATCGATTCCATAATCAGTGATATATTGGAGATAAATTGAAACCGAAGTTTTAACAATATTTGATTAGGCTCGTGTAATATTGATATATTTTCTGACAAGTTTGAGTTTTGAAAAAACCGTTATTAGTAAAGTGATTTAAAAAGAACCTGTTTATATAATAATAAACAACATATTGTACAATGACTTAGCATCATTTCATCATTGCGTAGTGCTAAGTTAAATGTTTACGTAACAATATTTTAACAACTATCTCTGACTTTATTTCTATCGATATCACCGGAACTCTTCAAAATGGTCCATATGATATTCAGTATAAAATACTTTTTGAATCGGTTGGTTTTCAATTAGCGGTACATATAACCAAAAACTGCAATGTTTGATCAAAATATATCACGAATTTTACAATAATAATAATAATAATAATTATTATTATTATTGACATATTTGATATTATTTGTTCATAGACAGTTTCACAATACTATTTTAAGTGTAACAAAAATAAAATCGATTATTTTCAAACTTAATTGTATCGTGTAAAATTTTGTGAAACATGATCATTTATGTCATACTTAAAAGTGAAATAAATGTTGTTTATTTCTGTCGCTATGACAACAAAAAATGTTTATTCTTTCGTGTGGGAAAAATTATTGAACTGGTCACTTTGTATTTTAAATAGCATAGATCATAATGATCTAGTTAAAAAATTAAAAATTTTTTTATTAGCAAATAGATTTTTTCTCATTATTTTTCACATCGATTTTTTTATACAATTATTCAATCAAAATATTTTAATATCACAGATACGATCTTCAATGCCTTCATTTCTGAAAAATTGTCATTGTCGATATTTTTCTTCCAATTTACGACTCCTACGATTTATTGCCAAATTTGACATTGTCTGGTTCAAGTTAAAATTTTAGAAACATTATTCTTTTTGCTTTGTAGATTCCTGTTCCATTATCTGAAAAGTATTTCTTCGTTTCAAATTCTTTAAAATTAATAAACCATCAATAATCATTAATTAATTGAACAATATAGACTCAAATGAACATTATAACTTTTGAATGGTTGGTTTTCTTTTTGATATTCAAATAACTGATGAGTGTTAGTTTGGGCTTCAATATTGCGCTTCACTCTCTACTCAAAGCCCAATCGATGAATTCACCAATATATTTTTGTTGTCCAATCAAATTACGGATATATTCAAACTAGTTTTAAGTCTTAACCTTTCACTAGGACCCAGTGGAAATTCTAATCATCTTCCCATAGAACTTTTGTGGTCATTTGAAAAAAGCTTTGAAAGTTCATTGATTTCATTGAAATAATTTATTGAAATTATTTACTTTAATAATGGTAAACAGAATTAAAATGCAATCATTTATTTGACTGTAAAATGAATTAGAAAAGATAAAGGGAATTGCTGGAAAGGTAGTGCAATATCTTTAATACGTAATTGTGGAACAGATACGGATAACTAAGAATTTTTCTGTAACTACTTCATTGAAACTGTATTGGTGGTTTCACGACTTAAAAGCAAATAAAAAGAAAGTGACATTTCTGCATTTCATTCTTATATACTTCTGTGAGTCATTTTCTTTTACAGAAATCCCTGCCGTTACTCACTTTAAAACATTCGAAAACTGTTTCTCTTTCAGATAAAAGTTAATCCTGGAATTTGTTTACCTTGTTACAAATTTCTTAAAAACGTTATAGGTAAAAATGAAAAAATAATTTTATTTAAATAAAATTGAATAAAAATGAAATTCAATTTATTTTATTGATTGATCGTAATTTTTTACAAATCAACTTTCTATTATTTTAATTGATCTTTTATAATTAATAATTTTTTTGTGGAATCTAAAATTATCGTGATTCAAAAATATATCAGATTGAAAGTGGTATTTCTCTTAATTTATTGATTATAATTTGATTGATTTTTAAAATCAGATAATTAAAATATCACTGATTTTTAATTTGTTGGTCGAACTTAAGCTTGGGATCTTAATGAGAACCTTTTTGAATCTTCAGAGGAGTTCTGAGTTGGAAGGCTAAGTTTAGGTTGAATTTTAGGGTTCTCCCAAACATAAGAAGATTATCATTAACTAATTAAGATTTATTCTGACAATGTTTATCAAAACTTAAAGTCATTGTGAAATTAAATCGTTAGGGTTAATAGTCACAATTTATAAAATCAATTGGTTAAAAAACAATAAAAACTAAATTCGATCACTGAAAACTTTTGAAAATAAAGTTTTTATTGATTCAATTTTTTAAAAATAACTATTTTC
The DNA here is from genome assembly GCA_037834085.1 of Bipalium vagum. Classification (NCBI taxonomy): domain Eukaryota; kingdom Metazoa; phylum Platyhelminthes; order Tricladida; family Geoplanidae; genus Bipalium; species Bipalium vagum. The sequence continues at coordinate 3,468 of JBBMKC010228731.1, read as the reverse complement.
ATAATAACAACATTTTAATTGATTTTAGTTGTGAAATATTAAATAATTGATTCAGATATATAAAATTATTCAAAAAATTCAATGGAAAATGTTTAATAAATGATACCATATTTTAATTTTGATATTAATGTTTTAGTTGAGCCATTCTTGGGACAATATGGATTTTTCTATTATGCTTCTTGGTTTATCAGAATATGGTAAAGATTTCCGTAAAATATCGGATGCCGTTTTTACAAAATCAGAATCTATGGTACACTCGTTCTACTTAACTTACAACGCAGAATTTAATTTAAATGAAATTATTCCTGTTACTTTGACTTGTGAGGTTGAAGTGAATTCACCATCTAAGGAGACTGTAGATAACATCATTGATGAAAACGTTAAAAAGGAAGAATGTGAAACAAAATCTGAGCCTTGCCCCACTACATCCACTTCGAGTGTCGAAAAACCGCCGAAATTGTCGAAAAAGAAATTACCAAATAAAAGTAAACAGGCAAAAAATTTAAGAACTCCATCTCCAAATCATTCGCTTGATGAAGAAAGTCCAAATTTAATTGTTACTCGAAGTCATCGAAATCGTTTGGAAACCAAAGAAGCTTCAGTTGAGGTGGAAAAGAAATCTTGCAAGAAAACTCAGAAGAAAAACATGAAGAGGAAAATTGATGATCCTACCTTAAATTGTGAGCAGCAAGGAAAGACCTGTAGAAGAATCTAAGACTAAATTTGTGTCAATCCAAGTCATAGTCAGATGAATGTTTCATGAAATGTGGTTTCTTTGTGTCCGACCATTAAAATATATTTTAGTTAAACATTTTTTATTTTATTATTATTATTATTATTATTATTATTATTATTATTATTATTATAAACATTATTATATCTTTCATTATAAATTCACATAATTCAAAAAAATAATTTATTGGAGTTCAGAAGTTATATAATAATTTGATAACTTTAAGCAATAAGTCTAATAGAAATTGATACAATATTACAATAATTTTATTACAAACCAAAATAATTTGTGATTTTTGACTGCAATAGGCCACAGGAAATTTTTTCGATCACTATTTTCTAAAGCGGGAAATTCCTGGTATTCTGCTCCGAGTTAAACATTGCAATAGATTCGTAGCGTTTCAAGAGCCTTGTCGAGGTGACTTTCTTCAAGGTTCAGCTTCAATATTCTCCTCCACGTTTTCTTGGTTTTTTTCTCATTTCGAACAAGATCAATGATATCTTCATCTATAAGTTTTCCGTAATCATAAAGCTTTTCATCATAATCGGCCAATTACATAAAACTTTTGGAGCTTATCACCGGTAAATAGAAGTTTGTGTCAACTGGTTCTCTGTTGACAATATTATTTTTTTCCTCTTATATTGGAAGCCTGCATTACGAAAACAATTTTATATTTTTTCTGGTTTTACGTTTGACCACGCAACTTTTAATAGATGGATTGCATCTAAGAGCGTAATGGAGAAGCTGCTGACCATAAAAACCTTTTGTCTTTTTTATGATTCTTTGTTCTAATTGCCTTAATATTTGTCAAATCTGTATCAAATATTTTACGACAGTGCATTATCTACGTAAAGTATAATATTTTAATTTTGCAATTCTGGGTTCGTTATGGAATAAATTAGATCAGTGGCCTTCAACCTTTTTAGCCTAACGCCCATTTTTGCTACATTCCAGTCTATAAAAAAATCTATTGGCCATCCAAACTTTGAAAAACTTATTAAAATCCAAATAATGTTTATTGACCAAAGAGAATGCAATATCTACAACTATTAGTAGTATAGTAATATTATTAATAGTATAGTAGTTGAAAGAGTTAATGAGACCACTCTGCTTGATGTTCCGATGCCAAGGACTTAATATCTGGTTTCAGGTGAGTGAGATGCAGTCTTAAATCATCCCTCTTAGCATTATCCAGATTGTATCTTTACGAGGTCAGATATGAGAAATGGTAATATTAGCAATCTCATTCTTCCTAACGCCCACCAAATATTTCAAAATGCCCACTAGTGAGCGATATCACCCAGATTGAAGGCCACTGATTTAGATAATCCTCAAACAGACAAAGAAAGAATTCGTTGAAAATTTATTTAATTTTAAAATTGTCTCTTACTAAACGTACACGTTTGTGGAGATTTAATTTAAACTATTTATTATTTATTGGTATTATTATCCTAGTACACTGACACTCTTTACTGATATATTGGTTTTATTTATTATGAATTTTATTATATTTCCTTGATAATAAATTCATGATACAGGTTTTCATAATTTATTATGAAAAGTCTTACAATTAAAAAAAAAACGTTTCAGAGATCACTTTTAACTTTTAATTAAAAGAAAACTACGAAAAAACAACCTAAGAAAATTTAAGATCTGAAATTGGAAGCCTTCAATATCTCCGAAAAAATATATGAAATTATCTTGAAACACTTTTACTTAAATAAATTGTCATTGAATAAATGGTTAAATATTTAGGCTTTGTTACCGTATAAGTTATGGAAACATGTATATTGAAATTAATTAACGATTTAAAACCAAATCTGAGTAATTATAAAATTAAGTTAATGAAGTAAAACAAATAGGCATTGATCCTTGGAATTCAACCAAATTTTCTTTATTCAATTTAATATAATTTTGTATGATTGTGTAATTGAATATAAATTAATTTCCTCATTTAATAAAAACTTATTTATTAAATAAAAAATAATTATTAAATGAAAATTGTTTTATAAAGATTAAATTATAAATATTTTTTCTTAAACTTGAAAATGTCTCTTAATATCAATCGTGAAGTTAAAGACACTTATTATCGATATAAGATGCCTAAACTTTTGACCAAAACTGAGGGTAAAGGAAATGGTATAAAAACTGTTGTCACAAACATTTCTGAAATAGCCAAAGCAATTTATAGAAAGCCCTCTTACGCAATTAAATATTTTGGAATGGAACTTGGAACTCAAACAATCATAATTGAAAGTTCTGAACGTTATATAGTCAATGGTAATCACGATGTTTCTAAATTACAAGACGTTCTGTATAATTTCATCAACAAGTTTGTATTGTGTTTGAAATGCGGAAATCCGGAAACTTTCCTCACAATAAAAAAGAAATCGGGAAATGTTTTATCTAAATGTAAAGCCTGTGGAAACACGGATATTCTTGATATGAAACATAAAATAACTCAATACATTTTCAAGAATCCACCACAAACAGAATTAGAAGGCGCAGATGTCAATACTGACAAAGAAGAGAATAGTGAACATATAAATAAAATAGAAAAAAATACAATAATTGTCAATAATTTGGAAAACAATAATGTAGATGGATTTTTAATGGAAGAAGACGGAAGTAAACGTAATGGATTGATTGCGGATGAACCCTGCAACATTACTTCAAGTCATGTGCGAAGTCAACAAGATAGTTTTGATATATTTTTTGAAACGCTTGCGTCGCAG
>JBBMKC010228720.1:0-11683 GCA_037834085.1 Bipalium vagum | reverse complement strand
TCATCAGATATCGAAAGCATTTCAGCCATAATAGTATAAATAGCCCGAGAGTTCCACCTGGATTGACATATAGAAGGTGGGTTATTAGGTAAATTAATTATTGGGAACAAGTTATATTGTCTTGATGAAAATTGAAATATATATATATTGAAATATAATGAAAAGAAATCTTTTTAAAAAAGTAAAAAATTAACTAAAAAATAACAATAATTTATTGTCACATGTTTACAAAAGACGTATATCATAACAAAAAAATACATTTTGAACTATTTTTCAATTTTTAATATTTAGTTAAACTTCCATGAAAATAAATCACTTCATAAATTCTATTTGGCATAGAATTTACCAGTACTCACAGGACGCTGTTATCGATTTCTTCCCAACAGCGAATTACCTCTCGTTCCGGCTCTGAAATTGATTCATATTGTTTCCCATTAGCATATACCCAACGTGCTAGTATCCCCCAAAGATTTTCTATGGGATTCAGGTTTGGTGAATAGGGCGGCCAAGACATAACATCGATATTTCTGTCTTGTACCCATTGCAAAGTGGAACGTCCAACATGGCATCGACAATTATCTTGTTGGAAAATTGGTTTGTCTCCGCCAAAATCATTCATAAAGGGAAGTAAATGCTCTCCTAAAAGCATTTGATAATCAAATTGATTTAGCCTGCCGGTAATAATCGCGAGAGTCGACTTCCCGTGGTAATTGAAACAACCCGATATCAATAAGGAACCTTTTCCTTGTTGATTATTCGAAAAAGATATCTCCTCCATTCACAAATCGTCCCAATAATATGCGTAACCATCAGGTCCATCCAAATTAAACTTCTAGTTACTCCACATGACCTTTTCCCATTCGGTGACCCTTGAATCGAGAAAAATGATGGTTTTAAAAAGTTTTGAATAAATTTTTTCGTACCGAAGTTTTACTGTCAATAACTGAAAATTGAAATTCATTATTTAATTTGAGAAAAAAAAATATTAATAATAAAATACATCACATAAAGATTTCAAAATTTTAAACAACTTAAAATATTATATTAACTAAAAAGAAATTTATTTCTGATAATTATATGAAATTTTAATTATTGATAAAATAAGAGTATTATAAAAGGAATATAATTGTGGCAAAAGAAAATTTAAAAGAATAGATACTTCGAAAATAAATATGGTTTCAAAAATTTATAACACAAGAAAACAAAAATTAAAACTTAATATCATATTATACACGTATTACCCACAAAGAATTAAATCAATTGTAAAGGATTCAAAAAAAATCTTAATCACTGAATTACACTTTTCAAAGTCTATAGTCAACGAATGTTAATACCAAGCGAAAAAATTCAACTTAAAGACCATATATTCTTATATATAAAGCAAACGTCCATTGAGTTACCTATTGTTGAGGCTAAAATATAGAAAATCATTCAACCGAGGTTGGTTTAAGAAACAATGTAAAATCTATTTGAGAGTTCCACGTAATATTAAAATATGATCAAACACATAAACAAGACAATCTAATGTTAACTCAAATAAATATAAAAAAATTTGAAATTCTTCCACTTCAAAACACTAACAATCATTTTGAAACATTTGAATAGCTTACAACTTCACCTTTAAAAATTCAACCATTCATCATCTTCATGATTATCAATAAAATCTGTAACCAATCAATAAAATAAATTTTCCATAAAATTTTTACGTTTCATACTAATATTAAAACTTTGTAATGTGTAGCTCATGATTTTAATGACTCTTCCATTTATCTCGATAACATGTTCAAATAATTAGATGAAAACAATTACATTAGGGTACAAATTTACATTTTTTGTCATGTGTTTAAAAAGTAAACTGAATCTAATACGGTTTTACTTGCTGATTTCGAGTATTAATCATTTTTGTTGTAGAACACCAGGATTTTAAGCAACACGGTTAAATGTAAAAACAAACTAAATTAAACTTATTTTTTAAATATTACAATTACACTTTATATATGATTTCTTAGCCTGTTCATTTAGGAAATGATTTCCTTCAGACTTTCTTTTATGCTTAGCAGCTGGTTTATGGCGTTTAAGACCCCAACAATAGTCAGCTAACATGGTAACACTTCAAATACCTTGATATCTTTCAATTTCAAAAATATCTTGATGAAATCGTTTTCATCTCGTAATTACCACAATTTGCACGAAAGTGATTGAGATGTGTGAATATAAGAAATGCATCTTTACACTCATTGGACTTCCAAATTCTTTGTATGAGATAATCTCTTTTATTGTAATGCTTATCATCAGCTCTGCTATCCCAAAGGCATAAGAAGTACGGAAATGTAGAATATCCATGTAGAAGAGTTTGCAGAAAAGAAGTACTATGTTTAAATCTCCACAAATAAGCCATAGATGGTGATTGTAATTGACTCTTTCAAGAAGAATATAAAGACACATAAATAATAAAACCAACAATGTCGTTAAAAAAACAAAAGTTCCATCAATATCAAAAAATTTAACAAACTCGCTTTCCCGATGCTTATACAATGAAAATGTAGTTACAGATTCAAGTAAATTTCTTTCCTTTAATTTGGATCCAAGGAATTGTTTTTTTCTTAGACAATTTTAAATCCCTTATCAAATCAACCGGGTCATCTTGAGACGAGTTACACAACTTACATAATTGAAATCATTGTCCTCACTGACCTCAGCGTTGGATTTGGTTTCAGATAAATAAAAAAGTTTATTGAGTGGCATATGTATAGGAATATCATCAGAATGCATAACAAGTCTGATTTCTGATGATACATTTGAATATAGTATTTTGTTCTTTGTTTTCCTATTAAAGCCAGTTATATTTGTCATACAAAAATAATAATCTGTTGTGTAATTAGTAGTCTCTTGCCATTTCATAGGAATTCCAAATGGCATTCAATCCACTAATCCATTGTACCACTTACATACAACGTACAAGTCAGTTATTTCATGACGCTGATCCATAGTTGAAAATTGTCCGCAAATATAGCAAAACTTATCTGAGGATTTTAAACAATGTCTAGGCATCTTCAGCTTATTTCCGATAATAATAAATTTAATCTGTATTGCGAGAATACTTGAAAAATTAAAATAAGATTAAAATTTTATTAACGTAAATGAAAAAACATCAAATCTTTATTGTCATATCTCGCAAACGTGACGTGATGAAAACAAACCAGATTGTACAAAATGATTCATTTGTGACCTATTATTAGCAAACACCCAAAAACTCCACACAAAATGATGTTTTTTATCTGTACAAGAGTACACTTTCCAAACGAATGTCCAAAAATAAACACGTACAAGTGATCACAATAAACGAACATGAAAACAAATTAAATATAAAAATAATCAATTAATATGATAACTGTAGATTATCGAAAATAATTAATCAAAATATGAATAATTAGTCAAATGTTATTTAAAGAAAAATACTAAATATCAATGAACAAAACGCTCAACATTTTGCAGATGTGTTCTCAGGTCGTTAGATGAGTCCGAACCGTGCAGGAGATGTTGAGATTGATAATCGCACAAATTTTTGGAAAACTATGACTTAATAAGGGATCTGTTTTCCGGCTTTGCTATTCTTACTAATTACCTTTAGATAATATAATTTTTTCACTATATCAAACCCTGCTATAGTTTCCGTAAATGTCTGCTTCGGATCTTTAGTCCGCAAAATTAAATAAACAATACGAACAACAAATTCTATGAATCACAATTTCTAAATCATTTATTTCAAATATTTTGTTGAAAGAAGATGTAAAACCAAAGTATTTCCAGTAATATAAATAAATATAAAAATTATGAAATAAAAAATAGTAAAATTCCAATGATTGATAAATATTTTAACAAAAAATATTCCAAACCAAAAATTATAATGATCTATTTTCAATGGTAATATTGTTTTTTATACTAACTGGGAAAAAATTCTCAATAATAAACCTTTAATTATGCTGGAAATTCTTTGATAATATTCATGAAACGACTGCACAATCTCGTCCTTCATAACACTGAATTGTAACTCGAGAAAAATTCTCTCATCAAAGACTGGAATTGATGGATTTGTGATGACAAACGTCTCATTCGATCTTAAAGTAAACATTTTTAGATTTTGAGGTAACATTTAACAAAAACTATCATTTTTAAAAAAATGTATTTCAGAATGTTTTAGTTAAGTAAGTGTTTTTAAGTCGTGATTTCTGGTATCACTGTAACTTGAGTTTTCCAGTGTTAAAGTAATGATTTTGGATTCCAATGAAAACATAATATATTATAAGAAATAGGAAAAAATAAAATTCAAGACTTCTACATTCATGAGATTCAGAACTTTCTCACATCATTTTCCACAAACTTTACATACTAAAAATGATAAGTGGACAGTTCATCTGTCTGTGAAAGGATCCATTACATTATCAAATCACTAAACAAATTTTTAATCCCTAAATCCTAATACCATTTTATTTTGAATATATTGGGTTGATTCAAAAGTTCTTGCGATTTTTCAATATAAATTTTAAAGCCACATTTAAATATATTATTTGTTTAAATATTAACAAGTTGCACACCATTTGAAAGCTTAGAAAGAGACGAACGCGTAGAATAATTTTAATTATATTACGTTATATGTAGTTTGTGTATATATTTTTATTCAGAAAAAAGCATGGATAAATTAGCAATCCGTATACTTCTGAAACATTAATGTAGACAGAATTTCAGAGCCATAGATGCTGCAAGAAAATATGTGAAGTTGAAGGCGACAAATCAGTGTTCATAAGAACTGCTCAAAAGTGATTCAAAAAACTCAACGAGGGTGACATGAACCTCAATGATTATCTTATCAGTGGACGTCTCACCATTGTAAATTCGGAAGCTATTCTCAAAGCCGTATAAATGAATCCATCAAATAGTACGCGTAGATTGTCGGCTGAGACCGGAACATCTCAACCATCCGCGCATTTCTGAAGTATGGCATGATTTGACGCAAAGAGATCTGCAGCTTTTCTCTGCATAGCTTTCTCTGCATAGCTTTTATCTGCATAGCTTTCTCTGCATAGCTTTTCTTCACAAATTGGTGATAGTCAACTGTCGACCAGAAAAAATTACTTGACCACAAATTTAGCAGAACTTCTCAGGATTTTTTTTGCACTTTCTATTCATCTAAAAATATAATTTAAATATATTCTTTAATTATGTTTCACGTACTATCTATGAAAAATTCTTTTTCAATTTAAAAATAAAATACGTTTTGTACAATTAACAATTAAGCAATTTTAAATAATTTGTTTTTTAAAATATGCATATTAAATGAAAACTTGAGGTGATGTAGCAAAATGACTTACATATTGGAAATTAGCATGAAAAAAAGATTCAGAAATGCATAATAAAATCCAGACCGCAAAAATGATGCAGACCAGTGTAATCAGTCGTAAACCAGTTTTATTAATGGGGAATGTCAATCCCTTTTAAGTATTTTTTTAACCACACGATTTAAATTTTAGATTTAAATTTTTAAAAAATTGGTATCATTTTAAAGCTGTTGGTGGAATTAAATCCTGTTGGAACCATACCTCGTTTGGTTCAAGGTTATCTGTTTTCAAATAAATAATCTTTGATTATTGTTCGATAACGATATTCATTGACCATAACTCGATTTCCAGTTTGAATATTAAAGAAATAAGGCCCAATGATTCCGCCGAAATGTAAACCACACCAAACCGTGCATTTCTGTGAATATAATGGTCTAACAAATGTTTACTTTTGGTTTTTCTCATTCCAGAAACGACAATTTTGTTTTTTGAGAAATCCACTGAGGCAGAAGTTAGCTTTATCAATGAAAACAATTTTGCGATAAAAAGATGAATCTTTTTTCTACTTATCCAGAGCCCAATATGCGAATGTACAAAGCATATCATGATATTCAGGTTTTAATTCTTGCACTGGTTTGATCGTATATAGGTGTAGACTTATAAATAGGGACGGACAGAAGCATAACTGTTCCGACCGACGACGAATCGATAGATTTGGATCTTCATCACCAATGTTCCTTACAATGGATACTGGATTATGTCGGCCTTAAAATTGAAATAGTTTTCGATGTGTTTCACGAATTGATCAATTATTTTTAAAGTATACTAATAATTTGATAACGTTGATCTAGATTTAAATGATTCATTATTTAATGGCAAATATTTATGAATAAAAACATTACCATTTTATAAATTTTATTTATTTTGATAAAAAATCTTTCTCGAAAATTGTGCTTATAAAACACTATACATTTTAATTGTGAAATCATCTTTATATCTATAATATAGATGTTTTTACATCAGAAACTGTAGTTACTAATCATAAAAGTAGGTATATTAAACTCAATCTTTTTTAGTTTCTTAATAAAATGATAAAAAAGACAACTTAATAATTTTTTTCAAAAAATGGAAAAATTGAATTATTTGAGAGGACAGTTTTAATCTGTTATAAGTGCTTTTAAAATATATTTTTAAAAATGCTAAATTTCAAGACACACCGAATTTATTTTCAGAAAAATTTTAATACTCACTTTGAAGAAATATCACTATCTGATGAATGACTTGAAGACTTGTTAAGGTCTCTGATATTGGAACGATTTCCGCATGAATCTTTACGATCATTATAATTACAACATAATTGTCTTAATTGAGATAATTGCCAAACAAGTTGTTCGCGTATTTGTCTATTTTCCAAAATAAGATCCTCAACTTGAAGTTTTAAATAACTGGACATATCTTCTCTGATTTCCTGGGCCATGAAAATTGACAGATGAAGGAAAATAAAGGTTTCTATGAATCAAACGTTCCCAGAATAATGCTGACATTTTCAAAGATGAATACAGAAATTTTAAAAATATTTGTATGTATTCCTTACACTTTAACTGACACTTCAAAATTTTATGAAATGATTATATCAATTGATTATATATATTTGTCTACCTAATTATTTAAGAAAATGGGAATTGAGAAATTTGTATGCCATGTGACAATGAAATTCTTAATCAAATTTGAATGGGGAACGTCGGATATCATAGATTTTTTGATAAAAGTCTACCAAGATTATCCGTAAGAAAACAGTTAATGATTAAGTAAGCAGATTTAAGGAAGCCCTAGAGGACCTAAGAGATGAACATCGAACTGAAAGACCATCAACATCAATGACTGAAGAAATTTTATATACCAATGATTTAAGAAAATAGGGTAATATCAATCTTTTGACATATAATATGGATCAGCCATTCCCTTTTAAAAGATCGTATGGAATTGTGCAAGCCTTATTCCAGATGGGTGCCAAAAGTGTTGCGCGAAGAACACAGAATGAAAATACCAGACAACACGATCCAGTTTATCAACAGATTTGATGATGACCCAGATGATTTTTATAACAGACGAGTAATTGGTATTGAGAAATTGATTTATCAAAACGATTCTGAAATTAAAATTTAGTTTACTTAATGTTTACCAAAAGAATCAAGTGACCCAATCAAGTTCAAAGCTGAACGATCAATGAAGAAGGGTATGACCTGTTTTTTGGGATTCTAAAGGTGTAATTCTGGTCAACTTTTTGGAGGTCAGCGAACAGTTTCTGGTAGATATTACGAAGAAGTTTTGCGTAAACTTCATGCTACACTTGTAAAGCAACTCTCAGGAAAACATTTTTGTCGAATTTGTTTTCACCATAAAAATGGACTAGTAAATTCGCACAAGCTGTCTAGGAACTTTTACTTAATACCCAAATTTAAAAATATCAAGAAAACAATATCGCAAGTCAAAAGAGCTGTTTTAAATCAAAATTATTATAGAAATGGTATATTAGCTGCGACCCCAAGTGGAAAAGTATTGAGTTAGATGGATCATATTTCGAAAAAGATGTTTATTATATCTTTTTTTAACATATCTTTTTGCAAACATGAAAAAGTTGCTCCACGGAAAGAAATTTGGCTCAAATGAGGTGATAGCTCAAACTGAGGCTTATTCTGAGACCAAAGACAAATACTTGTACAAAAAGGGCATCGAAAAGCTAGAGAGTCGTTGGAATGAATGTATCACTCTTGAAGGAGAGTATGTTGATGAATAAAGTTGTATTTATACTAAGAATTGTTTTTTTCTTAATTAGACCTGGGACTCTTTGAGTGATGTGATAATTTTTATGATTTTTCTGGGAACCTTTTGATTCACATTCGTAAATAATTAATTTTTTTAATTTATAAGAGTTACATAAAAGGATTATAGTTTTTAATGAATTTAATTAAAACATATTAATAATAAATGAATCTAATAATAAGTATCTAATTAGTTGACTGAAATCCTTAAATTAAGAAATTTGAAATGGAATGAGAATCATCACATTACATATATATATCTAAATATTATTCGAAAAATGCATTGTAAGGAAACGCTTGCATGAAAATAGATGTTGAACGCTCTTCATATTGTTTTTCAATATTCTGTTTTTCAACAATATCATTGAGAAAACTTAAATAGTGACCATGAGTGGCTCTATGACGCGCAAGCAAAACTGCCGCAATGGTGAAGCTTTGATTTTTTCTTGTTCTCTGAAAACTCATGTGGCATCCACACTTCCATCTTTTGAACTTTGCCCATTGATTTTAAGTGACGACAGATTGTCATTTGGTTGTATTTCATTTGAACAGCAAGCTGGCTTTTTCGTACATTGGCTTTTAAAACTACTTTTAAATGCTTCTCATTAAAATCAGTAGGTCGCCCAGAACGTATTTCGTCTTGCACTGAGAATTTATCACTCTTAAATTTTCAAAACCATTTCTGAGCTGTCCGCGCGCTTATGACAAATTTTCCATATACCTCAAAAATTTCGCGAGCCGCTTGTACAGCTTTACAACCACGATTGTAGGCAAAAAACATCAGATGTCGGTAATGTACATCGTTATCAATTAATTACATATTTCAACTTAAGTTATCCGCAAAGCAAATCTTTTAAATTAGTTAAGTAAAACAAAATTATATACAATAAATAATTAGTTTTCAAAACATTCATAATACTTTGCTAAATACAACCAGAATTGAGACAAAAAACTCACTTGAAAAAAACTAAAGAATTTATGCTTCAACCTAATAAATTACTCCATATTTCTTTACTTTCACTGACTTGAAAACTATTATTTTTAAATTCATATATAGAATTTATGTTTACATAATTAAAATATTAAATAAAAGATTAACCATTTTAAAAAAATAATTTCTCATTGGAATTATTATTTAATAATTTCTTATATAAAAATAAAATATTTCCAAATTTTACATAACCATGTTTAAAATTTACAGGTGTAAAATCTTCACAAATTTATATTTTTAAAGTTTTAATAATTAATATTTATTAAAATTCTTATCATAAACATACTAATTCTTGTAAAAAGTCATAGCTATTGGAATTATTATAATAAAGTTCCTTCAATAAATAAAAAAGATTGTGAACAAAGAAAAATGGTATTAAAAAATAAGAATTATGGTTTGATAAAATTATCATTAGAAAATAAAATTAGAAAATTCATGAAAAATTAATCAATAACCTCTGAAATCAAATCTGACGACACATCTTTATTAAATAATATTGACTTGGATCGTCTTTCGATTGAATTAATTTCAATACATTGGTATTGTCTTTTGGGATCAGAAAGCAATTTATTCATTCGTTCCTTCAGACATTCCAACTCCTTCTCTATTTTATATTTCTCAGTTTGAATTTGACTGTTTTTTCTATCCAATGAAGATTTTAGATTTCGAATCTGTCACATATTTATATTAATTTTAATATTAAACAATATTTACGAATTTATAATATAATTGAATTTGAATTAAATAAAATATATTCAAATACACTAATATTTATAGGGTGTCCCAAAAAATTCGCGTGTGCGTTTCTTATACAATTAGATAAATACAGATAAAGTTAAATAAAAATATAATAAATATAAAATATAATACAGATAAGACATTTACATCCTTACAGGTAGTTATCTCCAATGGTTTCATATCTCATGTTAAATTATCTGATTCATGTGTACATTTCCATTTGAGTCATGTCTTTCATGTATTTCTCGGATGTACTGGATATTTCAAACAGGGATTTTTCTAAGCGGTCTGCCTAATCTTTTTTGCTAACTTTATAACAATTATTCATAATGTATTCATGTTTATTTATAAAATGCAATTTTAGGTAAAGATAATTTTCGGTTGATGTAAAATCATTTTTATTAATAAACCACAATAGAAATTAATAATGTCAGAATTTGCATACATTTTTCATTAATCGAAATATTAATATTGACTTACATAGACTAATTAAAGATGTTTAATATTAAAATGTTTTAATAAACATAATATGGTAACAATTTATAAGCTCTAAATTTTTTAAACAAATGAATTGGTTTTAAACATTTAAGAAAATTTCAATTGCCATTAATCTTATATTAAAAGAAGTTCAATAATAATGAAACCCTGAGTTTGTTCGTTAAAATACTAAAAATTTTGTTAAAGTTATATTATTAAATCATTTACAAAAGTTTGATAGCAATTGAAAATATTTTTTTATAATTTTGGTATTTATTATTTTTTCATAATGTGTAATACGAATTAAAAACTCGATATCATTTGGAACAATCTAACAATCATATCATTTTATCTCATGTGTAAAGATTATAAAATCTTACGTTGTTATTTTCCGTTTTTAACTTTTGATTTAAAAAGATGATTCGTTTTTCTAAATCTTTAAGATTTTCTTTCAATCTAGTATTCTCGGTGATTATTAGTTCGTTTTCGTTCATCTGTTTTCGATATAATTTATCCATTCGCCCTAATTCCGTATTCAAATAATTTTTCCTTAATAGTTTTCTATGATGTAACTATCATAACATAAAAATATAATACTTGTCTTCAATTTCATCAATAAGTTTTAGTTTTTCTTTATGAGCATTAATAATTTTGCAACAATTTGATGTGAGTTTGAGAAGGTCCAGGAAAACATCCCCGTTTATTAACTCAAAAATTCCATAAAATCCTATTAAAATACAGTCCTAAATCAAAAAATTTTAAAAAACATTATACTTATATACTCACTTCATTTAAGTATTTTATTTGAACAGATAAATTATTGTTAAATTTTTTCAGGTTTAATAGTCCATTTTTAGTTCGATTCTCTTCATTATTAGTATTATCACTTGTCTCCATACTTTCAGTATAATTCATTTCTGAAAGATTAAAATTTCTCTACACTTATAGAAAAATATTGTTAAAAAACTAATAATATTAAAAAATATTTAAAATGAAACTAATAAGTAATAATTAGTAACAACCGGGCAATTACATATTAAAACAAAGATTTATTAAAAAATAAAGTGTTATAATAATTTGAACAACTTATACATATTTGAAAGATAATAAATCTCATGTTTTTTATTTATTATTCAAAAATTTTTAAAAACTTAAAAATTCAAAATGTAACAAATCTTAATAATTATTAATTAAATGAGCGAATATTAATCAAGAGAGCGATTAAAAACTGTAAAATATTATTTATTAGGTTGTCCCATATGAAATGTCCGATTACAAAACGAATTTTTTAAACTATTATAATTCATATAATATTTAAC
>JBBMKC010228709.1:0-11684 GCA_037834085.1 Bipalium vagum | reverse complement strand
AATATGGTTTTTAAAAATATTGAAAGTAATGGCAGGGACCAAACTTTGTCCAGATTTATAGGCGTCACATGTTATTATTTGATACGATTGTTTATAAATAAAATGATTAATAAGGATTTATCAATTTTATGGATAATATATATAATATATTTATATTTTAACTTTAATTAATTTCAAATGATTTTAATATTTTTTAATTTTAAATAATTTTAATTTAATTTTAATTGTAATTTTTAAATGATTTTAATTTTACTTGATTTTAATTTAATTTAATGTTAAATCATTTTAATTTTACTTAATTTTCAATGATTTTAATGGTAATTAATTTTAAATGATTTTATTAATTTTAAATTTTAAATGCTTTAAATTCTAATTGATTTTAATTTTATTTAATTTTAAATGATTTTAATTTTTTTAATTTTAATTGATTTTTCTTTTCAATGATTTTAATATTTAAAAATTCATGAGAAAGAAAAATGAAAGAGATATCGTGAAATGTTTTATAAATAGGTTTGAGTGAATACTGAATTTTAATTGAAGAGAAATTAATTCTGTAAAAGAAAACTTTCTAAATTATTAAAAAGATTAAACGGATTCAAATATCTTTTTAAATTAACAAAATACTTTTATTTATAACTCAATTCAGTTTAATTGGCAATTAAAATAATGATAATAAATGAATAATGAAAACCACATTAATTATTAAAATTAAATTATTTTTAAAAAATAACTTTATTGTGACTTTTTTTCATCTCCAAGAAGGAAATTAAATATTTTAAATTTTAAAATATATATTAATAATATAATGAAAATTGTCAATTTTTCTCTTTTTATTATTATATATAAGAAAAATCAATAAACGTTTTTGAAAATTTATTTAAAAAGAAATTTATTGCTTCTAATTATTTATTTAAGAATATTTATTGAAACTTATCATGATTTCCCATATAAGTTTTCCAATAATTTTCAAAGAAAATTTTTTATCAACAGATTTTCACTGGGTATTGTTTGATTGTAAATTATTTTTCATTTCATTTAAGTTTCCGTAGGACTCTGAAGCATGAGTCTTTGTTTATATTATATTGAATTAATTTCCACTTGAAATTTCGTAATATTTTGTTATAATCGAATTTTCAACTAACGGAGAGTCAGTTAATGTTAAAATATTCGATTAGCGGATTTATCATTGTACAACGATGGTGATGGTAGGGAACGTCAACCTTAGAAGACTGAAGGTACAATGGAAACAGATGTTTAATTTAACGAGTTGAGAAAGTCATTACCAACTTCATTTTATTATTATTAATTATTATTATTGTATGAATTTACATGAATAAAATTAAAAGTCAGACTGAAGCAGTCCTTGAAAAGATTGAATTGAAAATTACACTAATCTTATGAAATTCTCTTTATAATTTGTAACTGATTCAACTCTGTAGAAATATTATTTATGGTTTTATTGGATTATTTTTTTTGTGAAAATTTGATTCTACGTTGATGGAGTTAAGCATAAATGTGAAAAACAGGGAAAAAAGATTTCCGTTATTTATCATAAAATAATAATTGTATATTTGGTACAACTTGCAATATTGTTATACTTCGAACGATCATTCCGATCTTTACCATGAAGGAAAAAAAATCGATAATTTTTTTTGGATTAAAAAAAAGTATAAATAAATAATATAACGAGAAGAGAGATATGAAGATAAGAATATCTAAAAATTCCTCTAATTTCTAATTAAAACAGAGAAGCTAAATAAAGTTTGTTTTAGTAATTTATTTTTTATCTGGCCAAAGACTTTTAACAACGATTATTAATATTGAAGCTGAAAAAGTCGATTTTGTGATATAACTAGGAAGTAATTGATGTTTCGTGTAAATATATTTTCGTCAGCTGAAAATGAGAGGGGAAAATTGTGGAAAGGAAAATTTCATTTAAATACGATTCGGTTGATTGATGACTACAAAAATAAATTGGGAATGATAAAGTTATTATCGGGCTCGTTTTGATAGTGATAGTGTTTGGAATATATTACCATTAATAAAAAATATTATATGAATATTTTTTTCTTGTTCTCTTTAAAAACTAAATTCTTCAGATGAAAAATTTGACAATATTTCTGGAATTATTATTAATAATAAAAAATAATTAATTATTAATTAAACATTTACAATTTCATTTTGGTCTGTGTTCAAGTAATTGGAAATATTTTATTAATTTATTGAATTCTCTAAGTACAGATTAGACAGGGTTCATTATTGTTTTGATCAATTATTTATTATACAATAAATCGATGATCGAATTATTTAATGTAATAGTTAAAATTGTTTTTCACTACATACATATTTTATATATATTTATTATTGTGATCAATTATTGATTATATAATAATAAAAAGGGTTAACAAATAATAAATCTTAAATTTTGGTGTTGTTCATCATGAAAAACTTTGAAGTCTTATTAATACATATATGTAATATTATCAGCTTTATATTGCAATAATAAATATTTGAATCGTTTCAAAGCCTTTCGATCTCTTCGGAAAAATAATACAATTTTTTCATGTTTTTTAAAATTAAAATTAATTCTCTATTAATTATTTTATTACAAATATTACAATATTAAATATGATTCATAATTTTTGACCAGAAAAATAATACTTAATTTGATATGACATTTGGTTTTGTTGAAATTTTAACCTAGAATGTTTGATAAAGTATAAATGTACTTTAAATAATTCTACAATAATAAGGGAATCTCCTTGTAAAAAATTAAACATAAATAAATAATTTTTATGGGGTTGAATCAAATGTATTTAACGGTTTTTTATAATCTGATCCGTGTTCACTGGAAAAAATTATTAATATTTATTGTAAATTTTTTTTGTTTGATCAATGATATGAAAAGCGAAGTAAATGTCATAGATTTTAATAAAATTTATCTCGATATCACAAAAATCGAAATTTCAGTTAATAATAAAATCGAATTAATGATTTTAGAAAAATAATAATAATTATTATTAATTTAAATAAATTACTTAATTAATGGTTTACTGTGCCTTTTATTCTTTAAATTTTTTAAAAAGGAATTTATCAGAAAGTTTTATTATTTTATTAGTTAATATTACTTATCATTTATTGTTTTATTCAAGTTGTGTTTTGAAAATTATTTCAAGTTTGCTAAGTATTGTGTTCCTATAGTTTTTGAGGATTGAAAATATCGACCTAAAAGGTTTGGATGTTTAAGATTAATAGAAAGGAAAAGCTGAAAAAGTGTGTATCTTTTTAAAGCTATTATACAATGGATTAAGCACCAATTTATTATGTAATAAATAATTGATCAAAATAAATTTATTGAACTTATTATTAATCTGTACTTAAAGAACTTAAACGGCTGTAAGAACTTTGAAGTAGTCCAGTGTCTTTAGTATGTTTTTAGTTCAGTATGATTATCTGTTGATATATTTCAACCGAAATATTCTGAATCTCGTTTTCTTTATACAATTATTTCTGGTTACATAAGAGTCAATAAAAAAGAAAAACATTTTCTCATGTCACTAATGATAAAGAATTAACAGTTTTTCTGAATTGTCTCAACTGAAAAAAAGAGAAATACCAGACAGTATTAACCAATTAATTATAATTTAATACCACTTTTGATTATTTTCCTCTGTGAAATTTATTTTTATTATTAACAAAATAAATATTTATTGCTTAACATGTAAAGTGCCAGGGACGAGCGGCGCCAATCATCGTTTTGGAAAAATGAACCGCCTGGAACGAACACCATTCGTCCAAATTTTTATAGCTTTATATATATGATTTAACGTTTCGGAAAAATTTATTTTGGCCTCCTAACAGTAATAGTTATATGCTGTCATTTAGCGAATGCGCGTGTGGTTAGTTTTAACTAAAAATTAAATAACCTTTAAGCCACGGCAATTATTGTATGTCGTAATTTAATAAAATGCATTTCAGAATGATATAATTCTGGGATTCTATTCTATGAAGCTAAGCCACAAGTTTTAAATATTTACCAATTTTATATTTTTTTACATTTTAGGTCATCCCAAAAGTCATGCGTCTTCTCCTTATGTTTTTAAACAGAAAAAAATTGTTTCAATAAGTTTTATTAAATAAAATATTTTCCTTCGTTCTGTAAAATCTTTTCCCATCTTTCTGGTAAACTTCCAATAACTCTTTTTAAAATTTTTTTTGGTTTTGGCTCAAAGAACTCATTCAGTTTTTACCTCATAGTATCAACTCCATAGTATCATAGTATCATTCTTCCAAATAGTTTTGTAGATTCCGGAACAAATGGTAGTCTGATTGGTAGTCTGACGATTAAGCTAATTATAATAATCATCCAGTTGGGATTCATTAATTCAAAGTTAATAATCCCATTCATATCTCACAAAACACCTTATAAAAATCTTAGTGGACGAAGGCCTTGTTTTGGATGAGGGATTTGAGTTTTCTTAACATTGCGGTAAAATACTCCTTTTCGTCTCCCGCTAACAGTCCGTTTCAATAACGGGTCTACCTTCAACCGAGAAAGGAGACTGATGCACACATAAATTAATAATTTTTTATTATTATTAAAAATATGATTGAATCAAAAAGTTCTTTACATGTTCATTAACAATCAAAACAAACTATAAATAAAACTTGTTTTTCTACAAATATTAAATCAAAGTTAAAACAGTTTTTATATTTTGTTATTAAGGGTAGTTTTGAATTTTTAGAATTAAATAAAATAAAAATGTTTTTTAACATTGAACATCATTTCCAAGTGGAACACATGTATAAAATTAATATTTAGAGCAAAATCAGGACCTTTTCACGATGAAACTCGCGAATTACACCCACAAGCACTTTGAATAAACGTATAAAGGTATTTCCATTATTAATCTTATTTCAATGGCGATCTTTACAAAATCAATAAAGATTTTGTGAGCACCTATCCGTTGCTTTTTTCAGGAAAGGTTATCAAGATTACTTCTTCATAATCCTGAAAACAGTATTAATTTTTTTAAAAAGTTTTTTGATCCTTGAGCTTGAATGGGGCTCTGGATCACATCCTTCATATGACATATTTCTTTGGAATTTTGTTTTTGGGATTGTTATTTTTTAAAAAAATTACTGATATAAGTAACATTGAACTGCTTCATTCTTTTTCGTCTCAAACATTCTGGCCATCTTCTGGAGCACCTTATTTTAAATCTGGTCAAATGAAATAAATTTGAGAATAAAAATATACTCATAAAAGAAAAGAATAATAATCAAAGTTAAGAAAACTGTTTTTTAATGTATCTCTGTCTAATAGATATTGTTCTTCTGTGTTATTAAATAAGTATTTTGGAGATGATGATAATGTGAGAGGGGTGTGATCATCATTGAAGTAGAAGATTTGAATTGATCTCCACTTCAAAGAACAAGACGAATTCCTTATTAACTATTTGGCGAGAAGTGAATTAATCTCTATTTATTGGTGATGAAGGGTATGGCGCCGATTTAAATTACAGCTTTCATTAATAAATATTTGTGAAGAGAGTTGTGCAAAAATTCTTTGAGTTTTTATGAATACTTTGTCAATGTAAATTTTAAAAAAAAATTGTAAAAATTGTTATAGCATAAAATTCGCCATAAATCGTGGACTTTTAATTCAACGATGCAATTTTTTTTGGTATAGAACGAATGTACTCTAATATCTGGCAAGGAAATTGATCATTAGTTTATCTTTAACTATAAGATACTTATCTGCATTTTATAGTTTATAACCGACTTGTCAGTTAAGATAAGATTAAGATAGAATGTAATTACAACTGATTTCTTTGGGTTTTTTCATAATTTTATTTAACATTTTTTTATAAGTTACTCTGGTATAAAATCAATATTTTAGGTTTACAAAATATGTAATATATATTATATAATATTATATATAATTATATAGAGGGTGGTCGTTATCAAACCGAGAAATTTACTACAATTAATTTCATTGTTTGATTAGAATGTCGATTTAATAAATAATCAATTATTATGTTGTCAGTTTTTAAAATGTTATACCTTCTTCAGATATAATCTTAGTTACTTTGAATTATTGATAATTTTATGCCAGAAAGAAGATAATTATCTGACCTTAAGAGGAAAGTAAACAAGGAATTATCAAAATGTTAAAAAGTGTTACCTGAATTTTTTGGAAACATTAAAAACACCAATTTCATCGTTTTGTTGCCCTTATTAAAAAATGATCCATTAACAAATGTGAGCAAAAAAGAAACGGGATTTCCTAAACGAATTTCTGATGAGAAACGTTCAAATGTGATGGCTTTAGCTTTATCACCCGTTCGTGTAGTAGATACTGAAAGGAGGCACTTGAGTCAAAGAGAAATTGCTCGAGAAATTGAATTTTAATTTTAAGATATCCGTTTTTAATATTCCTAAACAATTTGAACTGAAGGACTCTAGAAGAATAAAGTGTAACTTTCTCACTTTACAACACTGAACAATGTGCATTCTAAAAATAACAAAATTTACAGAGAGGTAAGTATGGAAACTGATATATCCAAAGAAAATGTACTAGTTGAATATGATAATTTCTAATCCTCTCTATTTTTTAATGCTGTAGGGTTTTTTTATGGGAAAACAGAATTGAGATTTATTGAAGGTTTCGCTTAAAATCAAGAACATGTTTCTCTTTGCAGAAGGAAAAGGAAAACTGTAAATCAAACTGTTTATTGAGAGGATATATGTTCTCAAATGTTTCAAGATATAAAGAATGTAATGTAAGGCGAATCATGGGAATGGTGCGAGAGCCCATACTGTCAAGAGTACTATTGTCTTCTTGCAAACTGGTACTCCAGATTTCATCAAAATGTCTAAAAAATCTGAAAAAAAACTGAATGTGATTATTGTAACTCGAGTTTGCTAGTGACAGAAACACAGAAAATTGTCCTGATATAAATACATTTTTTGATCTGAATCTCATCTTGCTAGATGCCTGGAATAACATTACACTAGTCACACTTCGAAATACAATAGAAGCTTGAATTCCACAGTTTAGAAAATGTGAAGCAATGCAAGGAAGCCTTTTTGAACATAATATATAAATTTACTGAGTATTTGTTGTAAATACAGTGGTGGCCATTAGATAGTTCCACGATTGAAAATGGGTTTATTTTCAGAAGCGAAATGTTTTAAAATTTGGTAAATGGATCAGAATTCATAAACTTTATTAAAATACACAATATACAATATGAACAAAAGATCGATTGTTAATAACGAGTGTAGGATCCACCACACTGCATGACAATTTCAACTCTTCGCGGCATGGAAGAAATTATTGAATTACGAAATGAATTCTTACTGATCAAATCAATCCAAATTGGTTGCAGTCGAACGAACAGGTCATCAACACTTTCAGATTGTTTAATGTCGTTCCGAATTTTAGTTTTCATTATGGGCCAACAATTTTCAATGACATTTAATCTGGACTGTATGGTACATTAAAAACATGGATATTATTGACTTGTAACCAATGCTGTGTATGTCGAGCGCTATGAACCGAACTATTATCTTGCCAGAACGTCAACTTGGCATTTGGGGGAACTAAATTGGACGTCAGTGATAGATTATCTTGCAATAATTTAGTGTATTGCTGTGTATTGAGTCATCTTTCAATTCTCTGCAACTCCGGAAACCCATAAAAGTTAAATGCTGCCCACACATTGACACTTTCATCTGATCCATTTCTTTGTGCTTCAATACATTGTTCTTGATACCTTTCTCCAGGAAACCTTACATATTTCCTGTGACTTATTTTTGAAGGATACTAATAATAAATAATATTTTTTTCTCATCAATCAAAACGAAATAAAAATTTTATAAATGAGACTTTACTTTCAAAAAAATTGTTTAATTGATCATATAAATCTGTTATCTGTTAAATGTAGTTTAAATTTGAAAAATCAAGTTTTAAAATTCATTGATTATTGATATAATAGAAATGATTTCTACATAATTAATTGATTAATATTAAAATGTTTATTAATAATCAGAAAAAAATAATTACTTTAAATTTTCTTACTGTCTCGCACTGTTAGATTTTTTGATAAAATAAAAATAATAATATTATTATTATTTCTTAGTACATAGTGCAGTAAATATATATGATTAAATGAATAATTAATAAATAAGAAAAATGTAAGCTCAAAATATTTTGTTGGTGAATTAAAAATCCGTCTTTTACATAAATAATGTGTTTCAGTATTTAATATTTTTGTTAGAAAGTGAGATTTGAAAATCATTGATCTTAGTGTAAATTATCCTTTTGATTAATCAATTCTTTCTTATAAGATATTTTCTTAAAAATAGGCGTTGAAAGTATTTTTTTTGTTAAATATCAAATATATTTGAGTAAAAGGTAAAAAATATATTACGCACATTTTCAATTTTAATTATTGATTTATTTTTAAGATCTTCATAAATATTTAAATTTCCATCCACACAGTTTTTAAAAAATAATTTTTCAGCATAAATAATAAACTGCAAATGATTTTTACTTTATATTTTAATTTATTTGAAGTGAAAATTTTACTTAGCAAAGAGATCAATAAAATAATTTTATTTTTCAATGATAAAATTTTCATCTACCTAATCGATTCCCTTTAAAATTCACCTAAGACTGTTAGACATATATCCTCAGGCAGTACTTTTCAATTTTCATTAAAATATTAGTCTCCATTCCAAATTATATAAAAGATTCTATTTTTATTTCATGTTAAAATTAATCTGTTTCTTTATCTTTTTCGATTTTTTCATTGTTCATAAAATTTTCTATAATAAAAAGATCTCTTGATAATAATATTATTACTAAATATATAATATTATACTAAAATATTACCTGTGATCGACACAAATATATTAATTTTTCATATAAGATTGTCAGAACTTTCTTAATGTTAAAATATAACGATATTTTTGCTACTTTTAAAAATATTTTTCCAAAAAATGATGGATTACTTTTTTATTTCACTCCAATCAAATCATCTATTTTTTCACTTCATAAAAAAAACTATTTTCAAAATAATTTTTTATTAATTATGATAGTGAATCATTAATTCAATAATTCACTGTGTTTTGTGTTGGATATTATGACGCAACACCCATCCTCAACGACAGAATTCCAACTGAATGTCATAAACACCTTTCATGTTCGATATTTAATTTTTCAGGAGGCCCAGAAACTAAATTCTGAGAATTTGTATCATTGTCCGGATTGACGAAATTATATTTATGATTCACAGTTAAGTAAACGTAAACTTTAAAAATTTTTTCCTAAAAATGGTGGATCAACTTTATTAAAATTTCCACCAATCAAATTATCTATTTTTGTCACCCCATAACAATTTAAACAAAACTGAATGGAAAAATTGAAGAATATCATGTTGGAGAAACAAGTGATAAAAATCTAATTTTTAATATCGAAGTTTTTATTTTTATTATTCGGCCAATTATAAAATAATTAAACGCTTTATTTTTAATTGTGAAATCATTTTTCATAATTTCCACGATGAATTTATTCCAATTAAGTTCGATATTCAACATCTTTTATATATTATCTTTCATTTTATAATGGTCATTTTAATTACCTTCATTATTATTGTTCCATAAACAATTATATTATTTCATTTCTGTCATTGTTTATATATCGCTTTTAAAAGCACTTAATAAATACCCAATCCCACAATTGGTCACTATTACAAATTTTAAAAAAAATATTAATCAATAATGAATTTTAATAAATTTAATAGCTTAGATAAACAACAAAGTCCCTTAAATAATCGCTATTAATTAGAAAAATAATCAGATTATAATTTTGTTTTGATGAAGAATAATCAATAAATTTAAGTGATTGAAACTGTTTTTGTGGATGTCTTTCATAATTTGTTTTCACCATTCTGGACACTGAAAAAATTCGTATTATAAAAATTAAATTATTTTAAAAATATTAAGATTGAATTATAAATTGGAAAGAACTAATTTAAACAAAATTTGAACGATTTCCTTTGTAAATTTCGGATCCTAAAATTTAAACAATTTTTATAAGAAATTTAATAACATTTTAAAGCTACCTTCTTAGACATAATAAATAAATTCTGTAACAGAAAGTTAACATAAAAAATTATTGATTTTCGAAAAAATTAAGTTTAAAAAATGATTTTTCAGGAAAAACTTAATTTATATAAACAATTGAGCATTTTTTTTATTATTAAATATAGAAATATCAAAATTTGTCATTACTTCGTGAAAGTGTCTGACTAAAATGTGAAAGCTTAAAATTTTAGGCTAAAGCATTTTAACCCTGAAAAAATTAATTGAAAATTTTGGTAACATTTCTAAATTTTATTCAATTTTAATTTCGTATTAAAAAATTTAAAAAATTAATTTATACGATTGGTCATGAATAAAGATTCTTAATTTGAAGAGATGGTCGCAAGAAATTAGATGGACGGTTGCTCCTAATTTCTCAATTAATATTATAATTATGAATTAATATTAAAAAATATTATTATATATCAAATATTATATAGAAAATTAATATTATAAACAGGTTAATTTTACAACGGGAGTGTTTAACTTTAATAATTTAAAATTTCTGATAATGTAAAATTTATAATAAATGAAATAATTAACAAAAATTTTGGATTTCAATCCATTTAATGAATCCATAATGGACTCGGATCCTATCACGAACGTTCCTTACCAAAATTCTGCAGGATGATATTATTGAAAAATTAACAGACCAATGTTCATGTTGTATAACAGTAAAAGGTACTCAAAGAATCGGGCTTATTATCTGTTCAAATTCATTATTCATATAAAAGATTTAACATATTAGTCTCGTTTGTCCAGAAAGAAATATTCATATATGTTTTGCATGTGAGGAATCAATAAAGTTAACTAAATTATGAACTTGAAACCTTTTGATGTTGATAAAGATAATTGAAGTTAAGAATTGGTATTGTGATAGGTAAAAGGATAAGTGCAATAATAATAATAATGATAATGATAATAATAATAATATGTTTGCAAAAAATATTTTAATATCGAGGATATTTAACATTTAATATTCAAGCTTAAGCTATTTCTCTAGAAATTTTACTGTACAATAAGGTAAGATTAACTCTTTTTATTAATTAAGATATATTCTACAACTTATTAAAACTATTCTATCCTGGAATTTCAGAATTCCGGTTATCACTTTGAAAGAATATTTTTAGAAATATCTGTCCTGTAATGGTTTTGGTGGAATTTTCTGTTAAACACTTCTGCTTGAGACATATAAAGTATAACAAATCACGCAGGTTCCATCATTGAAATTTAATTCACTTCCTAAATACCTACTTAAAATTGATGGTAAATGTCAATATTAATATCAAATGACAATTAATTCCAACATGATTATTAGACATATTTTCCGTATACTACATCGTTGATTGATTGCTGTCTTTTATAGAAAGGAAAAATATTATTGGGTTCCAATTTCACATGACTTTTTTTACTAAAACTGTTTATTAAATAAATTATGTGTAATAATCGAATCATGAAAAGAACATTATTATTATTATTATTATTATTATTATTATTATTATTATTATTATTATTATTATTATTATTATTAT
>JBBMKC010228699.1:0-11684 GCA_037834085.1 Bipalium vagum | reverse complement strand
ATAATAATAATAATAATAATAATAATAATAATAATAATAATAATATTATTATTATTATTATTATTATTATTATTATTGACCCTTCAAGTGCATATGGACTGCTCTGACCATGAGCTACGTCCTTCGAATAATTTTCAAATTATCTCATCCCTCTGCTTTAAAGCTCACTTCCATAGCCTTAACTGCCCCGAATCTCTTATATCCATTTTCTTTACTTTAATTTGCCTTTTCACTTTCGAGACCTCGTCCGCTGTTTGGTGTTCTATTGTGGTTGTCATATTAGTTGAAAATTAATTGGAAATACTGGATTCGATCCGAGGACCTTTCACATGCACATGAACTACTCTGACCGCTGAGCTCGTAGACATCGTTTTAAATTGGTCTGTTTCTGGTTTTTCTACTGCTTTCTTTACCATTTTCTTCTTTCTCCTTTCTTATTGTAATTCTTCTATGCATCTAACAGATATACTTGCCCTCACTCCTTGCATAAAAGATACATCTCTGGTTAATGCTAAACGTTCTCTCCTGTCTGGTATCTTTATGTTTGCATAGCATTGCAACAGCATATGCAGTGATGTTGTGCTGTTCCCTTTTAGTGCTATTAGTTTATCCTTTTTTAAAAATGAGTAAAGTTGCTAGATCCAAATATTCTCTAATCCACCTTTTATCGATTCTTTTTGACTTCATGTCCTATTACTCCCTTCCCTTCTAGTAGCTTGCTTAACTCTTAGCAGACAATTCGTCCATTTGTCTTTCTGTTATTCTTTGGGTTATTCCATGGTCACATGCTCTGTTATCCGCTACATATGGGTGGGAGATATTATGGTAAAAAAATAAAAATTCTCTCGACTATCCGATAGAGACATAATGAGACCATTCTATGTATAAACATTAGTACGCATATTTTGACGTCCAATAATATTATTTTATTAACATCTTGGTTTGCCAGCCACTTATTGTTTACATAGGGTTGTTTCTTGGTTCATTCTTCTGATGGGATAATGTCCCATTCCAATTTTTCCTTCCTTGTCGGTCTCCAGTCTTCTCTCTCTCTCTCCGCCAACTATCTCAATAATGGTAAGATGAATTGGAATAAAATAAATCTCTACACTCGTTTCTTTTTTTATTTCAAAAGACGTTTGAGCTGGCAAGAAATCTTCGACTCTTATTTCTTGTTGACTTTTTTCAAGTACTAACATTTATCAGTGCCTTAAAAACTGGAACTCAAGGGAGTTTCGGAATTATAGAATTGCAGCTAAACAAAATTCACTGCTAAAGAAATAATCACCAATTTCATATAAGTAATACATAAAAAGTCGAATACTAAAAAGCGAAAGATGTTATTTTGAAATTCTTTAAAATGTGCATAAAACTTAGTGTCTCATCGGAATTATACATAACTCATTGGGCTAAATATCAACAAAGAAATAAATAAAAAAATGTAAAAATGTAAATACTAATATAACATATAATAGAAATAATAGAGGTAACTTAATATAAATAATAACAATTATAACTTTAATTTATAAAAATTTAATATAAAATATGAAGTTAAAGTTTTATATTGTACTATAAATTATTTTATTCAAAGTATTTTTTACTATATATTTATTAAAATTTAATTTAATTAAATTTAATTAAATTTTAGTAAATTACAAAAAAGGATGTAATTTATAAAAAAAAATTCATTTGTTTATTCGATTTAATTAACACGCTCATTACTACACGTAGATAACCGGAACGTATATACATATTAAATTTCCAACTTATCGTAGTTAAATAAGATTAAGATGAAGTCAATATCAATTTTTATTATTTGTTGTCTTGCAATTGCGCATTGCAATACTGATGTAATTGAAGAGGAAGGTGTTTTAGTACTGACAAATAGTAATTTGAACAGTGTTTTGGAAAAATATCAACACGTCTTAGTCGAATTTTGTAAGTATCATGTATTTCAATATATTATTATTATCTATATTTCAGATGCTCCGTGGTGTGGTCATTGTAAAGCGTTAGCCCCAGAGTATGCATCAGCAGCCCAAAAATTGAAAGAGAAAAATTCTCAAATAAAACTCGGTAAAGTCGATGCAACAGTAGAGAATGATTTGGCCAGCAAATACAAAATTCAAGGCTATCCTACCCTTAAATTTTTCAAAGATGGTAAAGTGATGGAATATGGAGGTGGACGAACTGCTGATACCATTGTTTCATGGTTGGAAAAGAAAACCGGACCTCCAGCGGCTTTATTGAAATCAGTGGAAGAAGCCAAGGCATTGATCGAATCGAAAGATGTTGTTGTTATTGGATTCTTCAAAGACTTGACATCGGCATCTGCAAAAGCTTTTGAATCTGTTGCAGAATCAAAGGATGATGTCGTGTTCGGTATCACATCAGATAAATCTGTATTCAATGAATACAAAGTGACAAAGGACGAAAATATCGTTCTATTTAAAAAAGTAGTGAAAATAAAATGGAATATGATGATAAAGAGACTTTAACTTTTAGTTTGATGAAGGCCGAAACGACTACAGTGAATCATTTGCAGAGAAAGATATTATTGATTTCATCGATAAATATCAATTGCCGATCGTAATCGAGTTCAATCAGGACACAGCCAATAAAATATTTGGTGGTAGCATCAAAAAACATGTTTTGAGCTTTATGAGCAAGAGCTCAGAACAATTTGGCACATTAAAGGCCCAAATTGAGGCTTCTGCTAAAAAGTTCCTTGGAAAGGTTGGTGTACCGTGTTCGTGAAACCTATTGATTTGAATACTACTGTTCAGATGCTTTTTGTTGTCATCAATGTCGATGAAGAGGAGAACAGCCGCGTTTTGGAATTCTTTGGAATGACCAAAGCCGATACCCCCAGTTTCCGGGTCATCCAATTGGAAGATGACATGGTTAAATACAAGCCCGAGGACGGTACGATTTCCACGGAAAATCTGAACACTTTTGCCCAGAACGTTCTCGATGGAAAGGTAAAAGCCCACCTTATGTCCCAAGAGATTCCGGAAGACTGGGACAAGAACCCTGTGAAAGTTTTGGTTGGAAAGAATTTCGACTCCGTTGCTAGGGACATAACTAAAGGAGTGTTTGTCGAATTTTGTAAGTCTTTATTAGGATATTCGTCATTGATTGACATTTGTTCTCACAGATGCTCCGTGGTGCGGTCACTGCAAACAGCTCGCTCCTATCTGGGATCAATTGGGAGAGACGTACAAAGACAGCACCGATATCATCATCGCCAAGATGGACTCCACTGCCAACGAGGTCGAAGGAATTCGTATCAACAGTTTTCCGACAATCAAATATTTCCCTAAGGACTCGAGCGATGTGATCGATTTTGAGGGCGATCGAACCCTGGAGTCGTTTAAGAAATTCGTCGACTCCAACGGCAAAGAGGGCGGAAAGAAGGTTCCCGAGAAGGATGAGGATGAAGACGAAAAAGACGTTGAAGATGAAGATGAGAAGAAACCCAAAGAAGAGTTGTAAATTGTCGCGCCGGTTTGTGCTTGTGTGTTCGTTGTAATCGAAAGATTTCAAAGCGTCACATTTGTAACATCGGCGGAACTTGTAATAAATGTTTGTAATATGGAGTGTTTTTTTATCACTTGTGACAATTCTCAATGTTTTGCTCTATGCGTCCTTCTTGGTGGTTTTAGTATTATTAAAGCGATTTAATATATTATTTTGTTTGTGTGTTGCTCGCTTGACATCGTAAAGTGTCTTCCTGCATTAATAATAATTTCAGAATGTGTGTGGAGTCATGATAATTAAATATCTGGTTTTAAATTGTTTTCATGTTTTATCTCGTTCGGTAAGGGTTGGTAATGATGATAGGCATTTTGAAGTATTTTGATTAGAGCATTATATATTACACTTTCCTTGCCTAGTTCATTTCAGTATTGATCCGCATATATTATGTAATAAAAATCAATTAGTTTATTTTGAAATTGAATGAAGAAGCACGATTTTGTATGTTAAAAAATTTTGATTTAAATTTATTATATTTACTAATACATCAATAGTAAAATTTGAAGCTGTCTAAACATGAACGTTTAAAACTGAAAAATTATTACCTAATATTTTGATTTGACATTTATTGAGTATTTAACATCTATGTGCTAGAGTATTAAGATGTCGATGATACTCTTATATCATTCGGTTGACCTTATTACGAAATTAGGGTTAATAATTATTAAGTATTTATTCATCAGTTGATTTTGACAATTAATTGATTGACTGTATTTGAAATCAATTCGTGAAAATATTTTAATATCTATTTTTATTTTTCCTAATATGCAATTATCTTTTGCTTCTCATTCATATTTTTTAATTTAATGAACAGTAAGTCTTTATTTTTCAAGTACAATTTTTAAGTGAACAATTCCAAAAGTACTAAATTTTATTTCCATCTTTTTAATTCAGATTTTCAGTCATTTTTAATATTCTGTATAATTATCTTCAATGATAACCCATATTACGATTTTTTAAAAAATTTTGCCATTAAAAACTGAAAATAAAAAAATCAACAATATTGTTTTTTTTCTCCATTATTTGAATTCCAATTTCATTTTTCTTCATCAAAATTGTCCATTTCTATTCAAAATTCATTTTCGTTTACATATTTTCTTTTTTGAGATAACAATCTGATCAATTACTGTACTTATTCAACTTTTTTGGAAATGATCTCTAATTCGATTTTTGAGGTGACATTTGGTCTCCGGCATATATATGTACATTATGATTGTACTTCAATGGTAATAAACTTGTCATTCATATTTCTTTGAAAAACAATCAATGGACTCTTAAGGTTGTGCACAATTTGAACTTACTTTTCAATTATATTTCAGAAATGAATGGTGCTCTTTAATTAAGAAAGTTGAAATTTCTTTAACATCAAAAACTCATATTTCTTGTTTCATCCTTAGTGAACTTGTAGATTAAAGTCAACTCCGGTAACCAATTTTACGTATTTCATTGTTGGAATTACCATTGAAATTCCGTGTCAGCAATAATTGGCTTTACTATATACACAATAGTTATTGTTCTTGATTAGTCTTATTCCTTCTCCTTGTTTTAATCAACAACTTTCTTTATTGATAGAACATTTTCTTGAAATATTGTGCTCGCACAAGATAGTTATGCCAAGCATAAGTATCGAAAACGGCTTTCCTGAGAAAAAACACAGTGAAAATACATTGTTTTCCGGCACAAAAAATATGATGCAAATAACTTATTATAACTAAGGATATTTGGCGCTGGTTTTATTACAGAGGTCATTCAAGTAGACATTCAATTTAATGCAGGAAACAAAACTTTTTACTGATAATATGTATCAAGACTTGAAGAATCCTTAGAACCTAAGCTCAACCATTGATATTGAAATATCAACCATTTTACTCAAAGGAAATAATAACGTGATTTATAAATGGAAAATCATTCCTAATAGTTGTGGACAAAGTGACAAATGGGTTAAATGAATATCGTTTTGTCTTAAATGAAATTAATTTTTTAATGTCCCCATGAAAAAGATAAATAAAAATATTTCCTTAACGTTGGTCTTAAAGAGTGATGACAAAATTATAATGTGATCTCGCTGATTTCATGGCTCCTGTCCATCCATGGTTGCATTGGTGAAGACAATAATGAAGAGGCAGGAACAATAACTGTTAATGACACTTTTATGCTAATAATAAAAGCAAAAATCAAAACTAAAAATTCCAAATTTTATTAGCGATAAATTTTTTTCAAAAAGAGATTTTTGAAAGTGTTTTGCTGAAAAGTGCTGATAAGATTGATTTGAGTTTTAAGATTTACATTTACCTTTTTCTTGTGAAAAACATCCGACTAGGAACTGGTTCTGATCGTGATCATGTCCAAGAGAAGGGTTTGGTGACAAATGCTGTCCAACACAGAAATCTTGGATTGTTTTGATTGAAAGAACGTTGATTGAAAATCATTTACACTTTGTAGCTTTCATCTAAATTAAAACGGCTACTTCAAATTATTTTGATTAATTAACGACCATTTTGCCTTTTCTGAGCCACTTTACATCACCACTGGAGTTTTTAACTTGAGTGATAATAATTCAATTAAAGATTATTTTTTATTTTGGTTCACCTTTATGTGATATGAAGTTTTTTTATAATCGTTTTTAACCCGGGTTAATAAACTTAAAAATAAATAAATAAAATGTTTTAACCCTTACATTTGAAATAATTAATATTTATAATATTACTTAATAATGTTTCGTAATATCTTTGTGATCTGATTCCTAATTCATTTGTGATCACTAAAATTAGACTAGATTAATCAAAATTTACGTAAATTCTATAAATATTTATGAATAATAAAATTATCAAAAAAGGAAAATTTCACTTGAGTAATAATTAGAGTCAACTATTATCTGTATTACATATATATTTAAGTGCTGATGTAATTTCATTTTGAAGTGTAGCATGCACATCACGATTTTATTAAAACCTAAATTAGTGTATTTTGCTTGATTCAATAATAATGGTGACTCTTCAGAACAAATCAGATTTGTTATCTAGCCTATGGTAATGGATTTCATGTTTTTACTGTAAGAATTACATCAATGAACTGATTGGACCATGGTACACGAAAGACTTGTCACAGTCCGCACAATAAACTTTACAATTATTTATTATATTCCTGATCAGCAATTTGAAACCAAAATTCTCTCTTAATTTTCCAAGATTACCTTATATTTGTAGATATGCTTTAGTGGATCTGGTGTACTTTCTGCATTAGACATTTCGATTCTTTTAAAGTTATTAAATATGACTACAAAATATCTGATTTACAGTTTAACAATTTATCGGAATATATAAATAAATTAAAATCAATGGATTTTTTAATCCTTCATTTTAAAATCAATTGTTAAAATAAATTATCTATCAATCGATTAATTAATCTTTAACTTCCACAGTCCTATAAACATTTAAAACATTGCAAGCTATCCATGATTTCCAAAATATTTCCTATTGTAATTCAATGTAAAATGATTCTGTATTGATTATTTTGAAAAATAAAAAGGATTTATATAAACGATAACATTTAAAGGAAAACAAATGAAATATATAATAATAGTTATATAATGTAATAGCATTAACTCTTCCTGGGTTGCGCAACTTTTTATGATTAGGAGCCGAATTATAATTTTTGGTATATTCACCAGGACACAAAGCATTACACGATGATTTTAACAACTGAATAAATAATTTTAATAAAAAAATAAAAAACCGCTGACAGTAAAAATGACATGCAGCAAAATCAATGTAATTTTTGACATTGTTTATTTTATATTATATTATGAAATCTGCACCTATGTTACCCTTTTTAATTCGAAGAATGTTAGATAAATATAAATAAATAAAGAAATATATCAACCGATTTCTTTCAGTAGTTTTGATGTTCTTCACACACGGAAACAATTTTTCACAGAGGTATATATTATTCCACATGTAGTATAGGTTTCTAGTTCTGTGTAAAGTTCCAGATGAGCATGTTCTCTATGATACCTTTTTATATTACTATGTAATAGTCGAAGAAAAAGAGAAAATTTTGGAAGAGACTTAATGCTGTACAAGAACAAGTTATAAATAACAAATGTTCAATTTATATTATTTTTTTTTCATTAGTTTTGATCCGTAGGATGATATTTTTAAATGAGATTCACAACAGAAGATTGTGTTTTTTCAGCGGATGTGATCTCAAATAAATTATTTTAATCAATAAACCAGAACTCTCAGAGAAAACGATTCAAAAGCTTAATGAAGGCGATTATTGACTCAAAAGAAAAACCTGAAAAAGACAAAACAGAATTTCCGAAAACAAGAAAATATCAACAAAAGGGCCCAGAAAAATTGAAATTAATTAATTTAATTACATAATTATTAATATAATTCTTGAGACGAAGATAAGGAGTCCAACCATTACACGAATGAACAGTCAAACGTGCAGAAACATTTATCGATATAATTAAAATCTGATGTACATAGTTGTATGGTAACGTAAACATTTTCCACGATAAGATAAACAAAAATTAAATGCTTTCTTTAATTTGTTGACAAAAGAATTCGATCTATCAACGAAACATTCATCAATACTGAGTCTTGTTATTTTCAAATTGTAGGGGTTATTGTCTATTTTCGTTGATATCGCTAGTAAGGCTAACCTTTGTTTTACTGATAATTATACGAAACAAATTGAACAAATGAGCGAATTTCAAATGATAATTAAACAAGCCGTTGAAATATCATTCAGTTTTCAACACGTATGAGAGCGCATACGACATTTGATTATACGTGTACCTCCGGACCTGTCCATACCTGCCTTTGCTCAACGCTGCATTGTGCAATGACAATTGAAAATATTAATTTGCTATGGTTTTCTAAGACAAATATTTGTCTGTCGCTAACAATTGTCAGCTTGAAAATCCATTTCTTATATAAATTTTGTTTAATGTACACATTTTGAAAGGGTCTTCAGTCTAAATAATTAATTTTACTTTTATAATGATGAAGAAAGTTAACCGTTTGTTATTATGTTAGCATTTTTACCAAAGGATTAAGACAGTATTAGCAATTAACCAAAGAGGTTTCCGGAAAAATAATCGTCTGGAATATTATTTATCATTTAAATTATATATTATATAATATTTTTATATATTATTTTTATATTATATATTATATTAAATTTTTATATTTATTATTTTTATATATTATATATTTATATTTATTATTTAATCATTATTATTTAATTATTAAATTATTTTTATTATTTATTTATTAATATTTATTACACTTTTTATTTTATTTTTATTATTATTATTACCTAGCATGTTACGTGGCAGTTGATTACTCATGGAAAAAAACTTCAATTACCATAAAATGGTAATGGATGTCAAAATATTCAAACCGTTTTCACTATGATCTACTTATTCCCTAGATTAAATCAATACGACCACTTGGGAAATGGATCGATTGGCTTCAATATTATTTCCTGTCACAATTGTTCTCGTTGGCACAAATACAAGGATCGTATTTCAATGATTTTTGATTCTATTAATCCGTATTACGTCAAAAGTGCTTAATAGACTGATAAGCTAAAATCGTTAATTTCCTGTTATAAATTCCAAATATTTGTATAACTGGAAATGTTGATATTTCTGAACAATAAGGGATTGCTTCGCTTCGCTGTGCTACCAATATATTATTAAAATCTCAATATTTCTTAAAATAAATGAAAATGTTTGCTTGTTTATTGGGAAAACTAAATTTTGAAAATTTTACTATTATTATTAATATTATTATTATTTATTATTATTATTATTTATCATTAATTTGAAGTAGGTTTTTTCTTGAAAATTGATCTAACAAAAAATATGTTACCATTATTCATTTATTATAATTAATTTATTTTTATCCATTTCAAATGAATTAGAATCGTTTTTACCACAATCATCGTTTCATGAAAACCGAAATATGCTGAATAAAAAAATTATAGATTATCTTGAAAATTTTTTCATTATTTTATCCATGACTTTTTTTATCAAACAATAAAAATCGTCATTCTGAAAAATAAATATGATTACATATTTTTATCATGGATAATTTAATTAACTCATTCTCTTAATCAATGAGGACCTTTTATTTATTTTTGTAATGAAAAGAATTAAAATCAAAACGATTTTTATTTTTTCAGTAAAAATTATCTAAATTAGTCTGAGAATGTTCAATTATATATAGAATCCTTTGTGATAATACCCTCCGTATGGTTATTTGAAATAGTCAGAAACCACTTAAAAATTAATACTTAGCAAGGACTTATTAAGGGACAGTGGTAGCATACACGTCGCGCACAGCATATGTTGAAATGAATAATGTCAATGGTAATTGAGATTTCATTTTTAATTATTATTTACCAACATTTCCAATAATAAATAGACTGTTGTAAAATAAATAAAATTTTTCCGATATTGTGAAGTTTTGTTTCTATAACAAATCTTTTTGGGTTTTAATTTTGAACCAACGGTTTACGTTACTGAAACAATGACCAAGCTTAATGACCAAACAATGACTTGTTAAAATCCATTAAAACAAAAAATTTCAAAATAATTATGCAAATTATTATTTTTCACTATTGTTAACTGGTTAC
Source organism: Bipalium vagum (assembly GCA_037834085.1). NCBI lineage: Eukaryota > Metazoa > Platyhelminthes > Tricladida > Geoplanidae > Bipalium > Bipalium vagum. Next base: position 1,496 of record JBBMKC010228699.1, on the reverse strand, counting down.
AAAATATAAAACTTTGTCTTATAACTGGGAAGGAATTATGTGAGGATTCGAAGTAAAATTATAATAATAACCCAGATTTAAAGTCAGCAAAACTTCTGCAACGTTGTAATATGTATTTTATGAATTTAATGAATTATATTATTATTTTTTTATTTAAAAATATTATCAAGTATTTATTTAAGTACGAATACATTTTAGCTTTTCCTTGGATTCATAATAATTATATTAAATTTAAGCTTACTTTAAGTGTTCGATTTTGAAATTCCTGGTAATAAATTAATTGAGAAAGATAGTGAATCCTATACCAGTATATTACAAGGGTTGTGTTCGGGTTCTTGAGAGCTTGGAGACTGGTGAGTATTCTCGTGAACATGAACTGAAGTCAGGCAAAATAATTTATTTCTTTTAACTAATAATAATCGAGTCTTAGTAATTTATTTTAGTTGTGCTTCTATTTAACTCTATTACCGGCATTGTTATTTCACGAAACTGAGATTTTTTGAGGTGCTCTGGAACACTTTAAAAATAACGTCATATTCTTATAATATTTCTTATTATTTCTTATATATTCTTATTCTATTTAACTTTATTACCGGCATTATTATTTCACGAAACTGAGATTTTTTGAGGTGCTTTGGAACATTTTAAATATAACGTCATATTCTTATGTAGTGATTCGAATTATTTTTGTAATTTTATGAGAAGACTTGAGACAGCTGGGGTATTAGAGTTGTAGCTATTCTGTGCATCGATTTAATAAACGTTTCGGACTTATGTACTTGCTCATTTTATTGCGCAGAGTATTATTGCACAACTATGAGATTCTTGCAGTCAGATCTTAGCTTAGGCTTGGTTAATATAAGATATTAACAAACAATGTCTAAACTACTTAACTTTGAGTATCTTTGATACGTTAGAACCAGGAAAGCTTGTAGAATCTGGTACATTACGTGATATCCTTATTTTATAACTGAGAATATAAAATTCGATATTGAATTATTATAAATTATTTGAAAATATATAAATCAATGAATTTGTTATAGCCGAAAAATAAAAATTTTGAAATTTTCAGAAAAACCAAAGTATGAAATTCGTTTGGTACTTAACCCTCGGAATAAGAAAATATAAGGTGTTTATGGTCAGTCAGTCTGATCCAAATTTTACACCAAACGATTTTTTAAAAAAATTCTATATATATAAATATATAAGTGGGAAAGAAATTTTACTAATTGAAAAAAAGGAGTTTAAGAAATATATATAAGGCAAAGAAATTATAAGCAAAGACGCACAAAAAACATCAACAAAATTAAACAAAAGAAAAAGAAAAAGCAACGACAACAGCGATAATAATAATAACGAACGAAATATACATACTTCGAACATATTAATTGCGAATTCAATTCAATTATAATAATACGGATACAGCGAAGGATCAACGTGAACTACTCAATTCAGAGCAACACAAGGCAATTAAACGAAAATTAGAATTTCATTGA
>JBBMKC010228689.1:0-11684 GCA_037834085.1 Bipalium vagum | reverse complement strand
TTTATTTAAAAAATACTAATAATAATAGTTATGTGTTACGTAATTGTGTTTTGTTTGAATAGATACTTCTTATAACTTTGACGTCTTTTCAATGTGTAGTAAAGAAGAACTAGCTATTATATTACATACAATTAGGAAAGTTAACAAAAAGAAAAATCAGAAAAAAAGTAGAAAAAATTTTGAATTTGAAATAGTAAAAACAAACCAAATTAATAATTGTAGTAATGAATGTATTTTTATGAAATATTAACTAACAGATAGAGAAGAAAAAAAACAAGATCAGATAAATCAATAATAATTAAAAATAATAATAATTTTTTTCTAATTAATGTCATTTCTGCTTGAGCGAATTATTCTCGTCAAGTGGAAGAAAATTACTTATAACCCTAAGAAGTTAAATGTTAGTCTTTAATCTCAGACATGATACAGATTTATCCTACCTAAGAGAGCTCAGTAATATGCAGCTGCCAGATGAAATATATTTTGCTTTCTGTGTGTGTTGGCAGTAGTAATTCTTCATATGAATTATGAATGACCGTTATGTGAGCTCCGATTTGTCAATTATAGCCATAAATAGAGAAATCGCAGGGATACCTCTGCAATATTATTGAAAAGGTTTATTAAAAGTTTTGGAGAATTATTATTGTAAGTTTTTGAAAATTTTTTGAAGAATTGCTTAAGGTTAAAATTGTTTTTTGATACATTGCGGTTCAATGGCACAAGGTAAGTGACGAACGAAACCATAAAGAACTCGTTGTTGACTAAGGAACCTGGAAAGAATTATTCACCCGATGAGCAGTATTCTTTTTTTATTATTATTTTTTTGTTTTGTCTTTTTTAACACTTAGTGTGATTATATTTTTTAATAAGATTTGATCGAATTATTTAACTAACTGTGATCGATTTTTTTTAGTTATTTCCCTTATTTTTCATTACTTTATTTTAGATATAATTACAGTAATTGGTTAAGTTGTACCGACGGTAATGATATTATCTTAATGATGATTTATCATACAGTTTGTGCGATTCCTAGAGACATTGACCATTAGATGTCGAAGTGTTTTGTGATTTAGCATCGACATCTCTGTGATTTTCTTTTGGGGTTTAAAAAAATTTAGTATTATAATTAATTATTTTATTTCACCGCAAATATAACCGCAAAAGATTTGAGTCAGAATAAAGGAGTTAGTTTATATTAAAAATAATAACAAGTATCTCTCTATAAAAAATTAATTTTAATAATTCAAATACAATGCTGAATAAGCGTCATTGTAATAATAACACTAACGAATAATAATACTTTTAAAAATAATAATTTTCACCAATGTTAAATTTAGAATGACGCTATAAATTAAACATTTAGCGTAAAATTATGTATATTTTATACAATAATTGTTTTTGTTAAGCTAATAAATACTATATATTTTTAGTGATAAAAATAATTTATTTTTATCAAATGATGTCAATGACGTCGAGGAAATTATTTGAATCTGGGTATTTATAGAACAACATCAATTATTGTAATCATGTCAGCCAGTAGAATTAAGGGGAGTACATAAGAAATTATTAGGTTGTTCAAAAATAATATAGATTTTAGTTTATAGAGCCGCAATACAGTAACTTTGAACTTTTAAAATATTTGTTAATATATCTCATTTTAAAATTTAATTTTCATCAAGGTATTAATTTGATATTATTCTCAAATTTATTTAATGTTTTCGTTTTTATATTACACTAATAATTGAAATATTTATAAAAATGGAAATATTAAAATAAATATTTGTGATATTAAGAATAAAAATTATTTGTAATAACTCATATTTTTATCTTATTTTAAAATTATTTGACTTTGCTGAAAACTAAAATGTTTTGTCTATTTAATTTTTCTAACACGAATCCCGAAACAATACATTCTTTTTAAAGATAAAAAAGAATATAGAGAATAAACGATTATTTTACTTCACAACATCAAGAAATATAATTTCTATGAGAGAAAATTACGATTTTTTCGGAGAGCATTAACCTAATCAAATAAAAGAAATATGTACATTCACATTTTTATGTTAATCAGTTTTCTAAATATGTTAAAAAATCAAATTGAATTTAAAAGTTGATTAAGTAAATATAATTTTATTTTATGTTTTCGGAAATTCATAAACACCATTGTTTGTACTTTAAGTTGCTAATTCGTCAAATTTGAATCAAAACAATATGAGCTACCAAATTGATACTTCATACTCAAAATTAAGAAAGTGTCCAATATGCAATATTTATAAAAACGGACTCCATTCCATTAGGTTAATATTCTTATTTATTTTTTATATATAATATTCATAGTCTCGTAAAACCTTTTTTAAAATTTGGTATATTAAGATAAAATACAAAAGCTTTGACAAGTTAAAAAATTCTGAATAACAATAATAAAATTTAGTTTATGTAGCATTATTTCATTATTATTATTATTATTATTATTATTATTATTATTATTATTATTATTATTATTATTATTATAAAATAAATAATATCTAAATCTTGTAACATACAGTAAAATGCATAACTGGTACTTCTGAATTCATATACTTTCGCACTAAGTATTTGTAGTTTCTTGAACTGTTTTTCTTTGGATTTATGTTTTAGAAAACGAAGTTACTAACAATAATTACATTTTTAAGAAACAAAAGCATAGATGTTCAATTTTATCATAAGCTTTTTAGTTTTAAACATTAATTATATTTTATAACTGAATTTTGCGAAAATGTTAAAGGTTTATGTTTATGCAAATTTTTATATATATTCATTATAATTTTTATCTAGCTCCAAAAATACTCAATTATTTTATATTTTAAAACTAAAACTATTTAATACTGTTGAAAATATTTTTGACAATTTTTTGAAACTAAATACACCATTGTAAAATAAATTATTAATGAAATGAAAAAATTTCTGTGATGTGCCAAAATATACAAGAAAGAGACTGCAGCCGACTGGAATAATGTCTTATTTAAGAAAAATGTAAAACAATTGAATGCGTTACTATATTTATTTTATAACAATTAAGATTTCCCAACGAATCAACATTTCACATACTGGATACTAAAATGAATTTGGTAAAAGGAAATTTTTTAAACATGTAGTTAAGCAGAAATCATGGAATATAAATAGTAATGTATAATTCAGGTTCATGTCATAATATCAGATCTATTGCTGAGCTCCTCAGACAAAAATATTAAAACTTTGCAATGGCCAAGAAATTCTTGGGATATGCATTTTATTAAAATGCATTTTTAAACTGAATAAACTGGAAATAGCTAAAGAATAACTCATTTCTATGTTGAATCAAGTTTTGTATAATTCAGAGAAATTGAAAGGAAACCCATCATCTCTTACGCACTACATTGTCGTAAGAAATCCATTTTTCATCACCAGTAACCGAGTTGCGTAAAATGGATGTCTTTCTTACCGTTTTAGAGGAAATCGCAGACTGATATTCGTGCTGTCAAATTGGTCTCGATGAGTTTATTTGAAACCCATACAGTAAGCGAGAAAATATGAAAGTCTTTAGATTATTTATTGTTAACTTTGTTTTCCTAATTTTTATTGTTGCATTATCAAATTATTAGTAACTGTTATTTATCAAATCAAAGAATTTATGGTCTAGTAATTCTTAGATTTGTGGATTAGCCAAGAACACATCCCTGTAAACCCTTGTAAAAGCATATGTTAGAGACCGCAATAAGATTTAGATTGGTTATTATCAATTAATTATTAAGACCACAAAAGGGTCAGAAATTAAATAATAATAATAATAATAAATTAATTAATTAAAAAGTACATTCAAACAAAAAAGGGAAATTAATTATTTCCAAAAGGGATCTAATCTTGACAATGGAGAACCTAATTTGCCAAGATTAGATCAGGTTCCGCTAGGAGGGACCGATTTAGAATTAACAAGCTAAAAAGGGAATTGACATTCCCCATTGATAAAGCTCGTTTACGAGTTCCAGTTAGGCCATAATAATACAGAAGCGATCCAAAATATTTATAATTCAAAAGGCGATGGCAACAGCTTTTAATTGGTATAAAAAAATTAAAAATGGCTCATTTGATTTCGATGACCAACCACGTACCGGACTCCCGTTATCGGTTGATCCCGAGGTCATACGTTTAATATATATAAATTTAATAAACATTATTCTAAAAAGTTGATTATTTTATTTTTTTTAATATTATCTATAGAATTCACATCCGAGACTGTCACTTGTCAGAGATAATAAATTTATTAATTAAGAAAATTAAAGAGAACGTACCACAAACTGTTGGTAAGAATATTTCATTTAACTAATAATCATTATTTAGTGAAAACATAATTTCAGATTTATCAAAATCATTTTTACCTCTGAATTTATTGAATTCAAACGAAAAACAATTTTCTAGAGACCATTTTGCAAAGATATTCGATTATCAGGTGTTTTGTCCATTCTGTCCAAATTCCATCGCAACATTTTCAGATTCTTTGACATTTTTGACTCACATTGGTCAAAATCATAGTACAACATATACGAAAGATTATTTAGAAACGTTAATCTGAATCGTGGAAATAAGAAAATGTAAAAAATTCTTTGAAATCCATGGAATCGTCAGTCATGAAAGTGATTTATAACTGATTTGGGTTCACAAAAACCCTTTAGCATTATTTTACTTGTCCCAAAAACTTTTAGTCTTGAAATACAATTTTGAAATTCCCTAAATTTGACAGGATGAAAATAGATATATTATTAATTAGTTACTCTCTATTGTTAAAATTTCTATTTTATCTATTTTACTTTTAACAAAAGTGCTATTTGAATATTAATAGTTTCTCTTTATTGGAAGCTTTTGATTCTTCAGAATTCTTAATTCTTCGTAGGAACATTTAGTAGTAAAGCAAAACACAATATACTAAAAAAAAGAAACAGAATTTTATTTAAATTAGATATTTAACAATTAAATTCCACATTCATAAAAACACAAATTCTTAAAATTATGAAAATAATAAACATTAAAAATTCGAAAAATTGTTAATATTTCGTTAAAATTAATAAAAAATCTTGTAGTTTTTTGATCTGATCTAACTCAAATTTTTAAACTAATATTACGGAGTTTACACGATTATTTAATTTTAATGTAGTCTAGTTTAATTAATTAATTTATTTCCAATTTATTTTAATTCTTATGTAAATATTTTAATTTTTATACTAAAGTATTTAATCATTATGTAATATTGTTTAATCAAACCATGGATTATTTATTTCACTAATTTATGGCAAATTTAGTAGATTTAAAATTGTTTTAAAAATATTTAAATAAATACATAGTTACATAATAATCTATTTAGAATAGATAAACAAAAATGACCCTGGGGGTATGAGAACGGAATTTTAACCGTAATTTTTTTTATTTGAAGACATTTATGAAATTCTTTTGTTTTTATTTTAAAAGTGAATTTGTTATTTAAAGCTTCCCTTTTATTGATATTGAAGTTTTTGTTCTCCATTTTTAAAATTAAGAAAATTAATATTTATGTGATATAGTTATTATATTTAATATGTCTTTGTATGATTCACTTCATTCATTATATTCAATGCATGGTTTATTAAAAAATAAAAAATTTAATATAAAATTTAATTTTAATCTTCCCGAGGAAAATTAAAATATTCGATTTCTAAATAATCGTAAATATCTTGTAAGGAATTTATTGTTATATTTTCTAATTCAGGATATACATTTTTTTAAATACAGCATTTTGTTTAAGTCAAAATAATTTTTATCTGTTTCACTCATTTTTAAAAATATTATTTATATATAAAAAATTATTTATATGATTTTTAATATGGTTAAATGATAAGATTTACAATTATTTATTTTTTCAATAAAAAGCTGTAATTAGTTTTAGTTTAACATAGATGACGTTTATATATCCATTCATTACATTTATCACATTTAATTTGATGTCCATGGGGATAAGTTGTTATTCCATCATTATCAATTTTTCTTTTATCATCAAACTTTATTATTGCTATTTTTTCTTCTTGATATAAAATAATATTATGTTTTTCTGATTTTAATCCCACATTTGTTTTTTGGATTGTTTTATCATTTGTTAAAGTTTTATTTCAATATCCTTTTTTTTATTAATTTCATTTAAAACTTTATTAGCTTTACCGGCAGCTGATTTATAAGCATATACTTTTAATTTTAAAAAATGAGCTTTTTCAAATATTTCATTTTGTTTTTCATCTTTAAACTTAAATAAATCCGAATCATGTAAATATGGTTTAAATATATTTTCTATATCTTGTATTGTTTAATTTTTTTTCTAAAATAAATTCTATAAACAATGAGTCAGTATCCGAATAATAAATTGCGTACTTATTGGGTAAATATTTATCTAAAATATCATTTATAAATTTATACATAATCAATTTGGAATATTTTAATACAAAGAATCCTACATAGTTAAATTTATCAAATTTTATTTTAGATTTTTCCTTATAATAAGCGGATATATTTTCTTTAAATATCTTACTTCTTTCAAAATCTATTCTAGAACAGTTTAGTTTAAATTTTTTATTTGTTGTTGCTTTTTCTACATTACATCTTTTTCTTACATCTTCCAAAGTTTTCTCATAAAAGAATTATTTAAAAGTTTCAAGAAAAAGTCACTAAATGCATCTTCAATTCTTTTACATTCATTTCTTTTTTCAATATTAAATGCTGTATATGACTTTAACCAATATGATTCTTACATCCTCCATTGTTTTTCCAAAAAAACTGTTGTTCTGTAGTTGGCAAATATCTTTTTCAAAATCTGTTTTACCTTTTGTTCTAAGATCAGTATTGTGAGTGATATATTCTTTCAGCCAAAGTTTTTGATTAAATGTTTGAATCCTATTAATTCTTTTTATCTTCATTCCCATTTTTAAATAAAATTGTAAGTTTCTATAATGAGCAACTTAATTAGTTTTGTCAGTTAAATCATTTATTAATAATTCTGTTTCATGTATTTTACCTTGTTGGTGATTATTATAGTATTCTTTTCTTACTGTTTTCCTTTCTGGTGCTAAAGGTAATTTGTAAGTTTTTGATTTACATTCTTCAGTATATTCTCTAAATCACATTCTAATATATATCCTCCGTGAAGATTAGGAGAAATATCCAACGAAGTTGATTTTATTTTGTAAACATCTAATAATAGCTTTGAAAATTTATCTAAACCTGTATTATATTCATCCACAACTTCTTGTTCCATCCATTTAAAATTTTTAAAAGGCAATGGTTCAGACATGGACCATCCATATAAATTGTTTTCATCTATATATAATAGATAATTTTCATTGAAATGATCATCAATTGGAATTCCATTTTTCATTTTCTCTAAAATTTCATTAGCTTCACATAGTGATATTATTTTTATATTATTTATTAATGGATTAATATACTTATTGTTTAATATAACATGTCTTTTTCCTTGTACTCCAGAAATACCTCCTCTAATTCCTTTCTCCAACATTTCATACATTGACTGATCAGTTAATAACTCTAGTTACATTTTAGTTTTTAATAGACCACAATCTATGTTAATGATGAAGATGAAACATAATGACAAGGGTCTAATGGAAATAAGTTCCTAAAGCTTTCAAAAGCATCGGCTAAAATAGAGACATCTTGTTTAAAGTAAAATATTGTATAATCCCATAAAGTTTTACAATTGAATTCATTCCAAATAGCTTTAGCTTTTTCATATTCTTCATCTGGAAAATGTTCTTGTCTTAATCTAGTCCAGAATGTTTCTTTAGGAGGTAGTTCTGTTTCATTTAATGTTTCAAAGGAAGTTATATATTCATAAGGATATAACCACTTTTGTTTTAATAACCTAAACTTTCTAAATTAATTACAATTTATACAACTGCATTTTAATTCTATTTTCTGTTCTTGAAATTCACATGTTTTAAAACTCCAATCAAATTATTTTTTTTAATTCTATAAAACTTTTATTTAGCATAGATTTAGCAACATCATCAATACTTGATTGAAACATTCTTAAAGAATCCATAAATTGAATATATCCATACTTAAAACTAATATATGTTTCATCTGTAAAAGGTATAGGATCAATTTTATGAATTGCTTGTTCACCTAACTCTTTATAATTAAATGATAATCATATTTACTTCCATTATGAAAATAAATGGGTACATGAGATTGTTTTTTAGCTAATAAATTACATGCGTAATGAGCTGCTCCTCTATATCTTCCATTGAAGTGATAATGATCTCTAACTTTTGATTTATAAAAAAAATAAACTACCTTTAGGTGAATCATTACTACGTAATGCCAACCTTGTTGAATCATTTGTAAAAATCTTGTTACAATATATGCATGTTGATGTATTATTAAAATTAACTTTGTCTTTAATTTGTAAAGCCAACTTTGTTGGATCTTCTACTCTCATATTCATTTTTATATTTACTTTTAGTTAGAAATGGAAATTGATAAACTCAACAAAACCGATAAAACCGTTGGTGAAGTGACATCAAACGAAGCTCTTACAATTGGAGCAGGTTTATACTTAGATCCTCATACAGGAAGTGTATTATATTTTAATCGGGCGAAGCCCTTGATAAAAAGAAAGGTAATTGAATTTACTTCGATCCATATTTTGGAAAAGGATTAAGAAATTCAAATTTAAATAGTTTAAAATATGATAATTTAGATAAATCAGAAAAAAACAAAATTAAATAAGAATAAATTTAAAGTAAAGAAGAAGGAAATGGTTTATATTTTGATCCTTAAAAAAAGGAGTAAAAAATATTTTTCTAAATTTTATTTTAATAAAATGATTTTACATTTACTTGCATTCTTCTGTAAGTAAATTTCTAAATGTTTATCAATATTTGTTCTTGGTCTAGTAAGCATCATTAGTTTTATTAAAATGGTTTATGGCTGTAACTGTAATTCTGCTAAATATTTTGCTGTTGTAAATTTTTCTAAAATTTTATCATTTGTAATTGCCGATTAAATGTAACTACCCGTATTTTTTAAAAATAAACTTGGATATTGTTCTCTTTTTTCATTAGTGCCTTTATTATTATTTTTATTAGTAATAATAGGACTTTTATTAGTACTATTTTTAAAAGGTATTTTTGTTTTTAAATGTTTACTATAATTATATTTTAGAATACTTTAATTACAAATTTCACCAAAAAATTCCTCACCCATTTTAAAAAAAGGATAGACTGATGAGTGTGTGTTATAATCATAAATCATGAAATTTATAAAAATTATGAAGTATGGATAACAATCAAAACCAAATTAGGCTAATTTTGGAAAAATATAAAATCGACTCATTACAAAATCAATAAAAATTTGACAGTAGTAGAGATATTCCGCTGTTATTCAATGTTCGACATTTGGTATTCATAAAATTGAAAAAATAAAAACCAAATTGGGTTTATTCGATATTCAGTATTGGACATTTCTAATTACAAATTTCTAATTGAACGTTGAAAGCTCTTTTCCTATTTTATGTAAAATTCCATTGTCTTCAAAATATCATGTATTTTTTATATTAAAATTTAATTAATTAAAACTATTTCAGGTCCATTTTTTCTTGACATTCAAGATTTCGAAATTTAATGATAAAAGTAATTATTTAAACAATATTCATTAGTATAAAAGACCAAAAATTTTTGCTAAATAACCATCAAAATAATTTCATAAATAATTTGGAAGAGTGAAAAAATATGGGTCCAAGATATAACCCAGCATTCATTACAAAATAAATTAGAGGTTAATAAAATTATTATTTATAAAGTTGGCAAGAATCGATCAAAACCGATAGACCGCCTGGTTTTGTTTCACCGGCAATAAATTCGATTTTGTATACAATGCGTCCAAATAGAATTTCAATATCTAAGCAAAACATAAGAATTGAAAAATAAATATTAAAAGACCATTCGAGTTTGAGAAGGTTCAATTACATCATCGACCACCAAATCTCCAGCTGCTTTACTAGAAGAAGATGTTGTAACATCCTATGAGGTTACAAATCAAAGATATAGTAATGTTTTAGGTTACCTCCAAATCCTTTGCATGCAACCCGAACCTTGCATTGGGCCATGCAAATATGAAATCAGCATTCATTGACCTGGCCCCCTGATTTAAAAGAACTTTATAAAAAAGTAGAATAATGTTCATAATTTATTCCACACCATAACAAGTACTTATTAACAGAAAAGTTTAAAAATAATATAAAAATAATTTGAGATTCGTGCAAAATATTTCAGGTTTCAGACATTAGGAAGATCTAAGAAAATATATCTTAGATTTCAGATATTAAAAACATTTCAGAATTTTAAAGAAGACAGTTGTCATTATTTCAAATATTTTCTTCATACATGAACATGAAGACCCAACATTTTCCAAAAGAAGTACCATCTGATATCTGCACAGTTTTTATTTCAATTTAAAATTGATTCTGATAACATAGCATAATTACAAAAATATAATACTCCATTGTGTCCAAAAGGTCCTCGTGGAAATTAGGTTTTGATGTTTCTTATTCAATTTGAGATATTTAATGACTTACTTTATAAGTGAAAGGTAAATCTTTGCGATTTCAAAATGTCTACCATTAACTGAAATATACAAACTCGTTCTTTTTACAATATTTAAATATACGTTATTTAAAGTTCACTTATCATAATTTTTATTTTTTCAGTGATTTTTGTTTTCAAATCCTCATTATTTTAAATTTCCGATTTGAATACCTTGATTTTTAAATGGCCCCATAAAAGAAGTCAAGAGGTTTTAAACATGATCAACGTAGATCCCATCGAATTTTACCACATGATCCTATCCACCTGGTTGGAACCTGATCTTTAAAATTGTGATATAAATTGAAAATTAGTAGGAGGATATAGCTCAGTGGTAAGAGCAGTCCATGAACATGTGAATTTTACTGTATTATAAGGCCGGCGAATATCTCGTTATATGAATTTGATTAATTTCAAAAATCTTTAAAAACATTTCCATTATTTTAGATTAGGTAAGAATTTGTAAAAAAATTGTAATTGAAAATCAAAGTAATAGAAGAAATTTTACGAAGAATTTTCATCAATGGTACCTTGTAAAAAAAGAACATGTTCATTCGTACTCCACCTTTTAACTTACTGCCAACCCTACCTTTCTTTAAATGTAATTTTTAAATATTTTTGGTATGGCCATTAAGATGTAAATAGATTATTCGTTTTCTACCTTTCTTTCAGACCATGAGAGAATGTTTATAAAAGGTATTCAATTTTGCATTTAAACGAATTTAAAATTGATTTACATACATTCAAAATCGATTTTCATACTTTCTAAATGTAGCTTCACAAATTCAAAATGATACTAAAATCACTTCAAATACATAATAAGATAAAAATCGAAAGATATACTATAAAAACCACAAAGTTAAAGATTTCTAAGAAGTAGAATGGCTTATCAATAGAATAATAATGTTACTATTATAACTTTTGTGTAATCTATATAAAATAATAAGAAAAATAGTTCTGTTTTTCATTTAACAGAATCAAAATGAAATCAATAATAGATAATTATGAAGTCTAACCAAACATATATAATCAGTTCCGACAGCATCCCCA
>JBBMKC010228678.1:0-11685 GCA_037834085.1 Bipalium vagum | reverse complement strand
TATATCAAAATCTCTGCAAAAGCATAAAATAATCAATTAAAAATTATTGTACAAGTAAAGTAAATGAAATCTTACTTTAAAAATCTTATAAATCTTATAATTATCTTTAAAAAAATTATCATAAGAACACTCTAAAAATTGTTCAAATAATTTAAAATTGATTGTTTTTAAAATTATTATGTTTTTTTTTCAAATATATTATATTTTTATTGAATTATTTTTAGTAATATTACTTTGAAATTTATAATCAAACTCATAAATAATTTTCACCAACCTAACGTTTTTTTTTCAAGAATATAATATAAATAATACAATATTTTACTCAACCTGAGCCTTTTTAAAAGTGCTATCTGATAATAATGATGTTGATATCTTTTCATTTTTATTTTTAGCCAAATACGATTTTTTATAATTCCTAATGAGCTCTCTAATCACATTATTTTCGAAAACAATTTTATAAAAAGTTAAGTTCTGTTTTAGTGAATATTATTAATGAACGATGTCTAATTTTGCTTTCTCCTATCTTACCATTTGTACATTTCATGGAGACAGTACCAAATTATTATGTCCCCAGTCTCTTGGGGTTCAACTGAAACAACAACTTTACCAATATTTATTCTCCTTTCAAAGCAGAATATTGATTTCGAAATGCATTATAAATAGAAGTGTATCTGTTAATAGATATAATGTATTAAATAATACTTTATAGCCAGAGTTAAATACGTGTTCGCTAATTCTCTATTAACATTTACTTTTTAAATTAATATTATTTATTTAACAAAATTTATTTTTAAAATCTTTTCCTTTATATTATTGTATAATGTGTCATGATTAAAGTATATCTAAATTTTTTAGTGTTAGTCTTTAGTCGCGATATCAACAAAGTCAGCCATTTTGAACAATATATTTTTCAAAAAGCCTTTTTAGATAATTATACTTAAACAAATTTTCCATTCTTAATAAATTAATATATTGTGCTATTAAAAATTAAAATAAAAAGTATTTTAAAATAAATTTTAAAATTAAATAAATATTAAAATTAAATTTCCAATTAATTAAAAATTTAAATTATGCACAATATAAAAATTTTAAAATTAGAAATCAGTTAAAATACTCACATTAGTGATTGCTAAATCATCAGCCATAATAAATACTTTACATTAATGACAATCAGATCATGTGACCTTTTTAAATCCACTACATATTTTTATCTTTTCTAAATGATTAATTACGAAATTTTAAAAAATTATTAAAATAAAACATGTTATATTGGACACCCTTTGTGAATTGACAAAAATCATACAATCAATCGATTGTTCAGATAAATCAGGTGTCCAATTAAGCAAGTTTCAAATTAACAAAGCAAATACAAATGAGCACTGATTCTTATATAAAACAGGTTACAGTTAATTAAAAATTTAAGTATTAGTACATGAAAGTATGATAATATATTAAATCATTAAACACAGGAACAAAGTATTGAAACATTTAGTATTATTACTTGCTTTAATTATGCCAATGTTGATAATGGGGAATCACAATCATTGTAAATAACAAAGTCAGATAATATTTTTAAACTCGACAATTATTTGATCATTGTGGTTTTCATTTGAATTTCATGATTATCTTCTTTAACCATGAGGTTTGAGATTGTATCTTCCAAATTTTCAGCCGCTACATTTTCCGGTTCCTATACACAACATATTCCGGCAGATTGCATTTCTTAAAGATCAGAGATATTTGCTCCAATATGATTAGAGCAATAAACAAATATTGTATTTTGTTTTACCACTTGCCATTTGTATCACTTTTATTGAATATTTCATTTTCTTGACGGACATATACCTTTCCTTTGATATCTTTAATTTGTTTAAACGCTTGATTGGGAATATATTTTGGCTAAAGTTTTACAGTATTTAAAATTAATATTTTTTATTTCATATTTAAGAAAAATCTTTAAATTAAGTGTTCAATTTTAACAGTAATTTATTTAAATAAAATTCATACAAAGGTGTTCAATTTTCATGTTGTGCAAGGGTTCAATCATCATCAGATGTGATTTAAAATTGCAAAAGTTTTAAAAAACTTAAAAAACTGTTAAATTTAGACAAACGTTCGAATAAGTCGGCTGTTCAATTTTACAGATTGAACTGTCATCACTTTTATCTTTAGTAATATTATTGAAACAACAAAACATATCAATTCAACCAGAAAAAAGGAATTATAAAAGTGTGTCATGTTGGAGAAGATATGAAAGCGATATGATATCACTGGATCCATTCGATTAGAAGAGGAATAGGATTTAACTCAGATTTTCTTGCGATTGAAGAGGATATCTTACAACTTTTTCAGTTGTTCAGTTATCACCCATTATCATTTCAAAACATTGAAAGATATCGATTCAAAACTATAACCGTGTTTCCCCAGGAATATTTAACTACTTGTAGATGACTGATATGTATTTTTCAGATTAATTTGTACTTATACTTAGTATAAATATATTTAATAATAACCTCTAAATTACAATAAATTATGGTACTACCTGAAAGGGGATTTTATACATATTATTGTTTTAAGATGTAACATTTAATTTAGGCTCATCAGCTCAAAAATAATTTAGTCCACATATACAAATAATATAAAAAGTATAAATATTTTTAAAGTCGATGCCAATCATAAAGAAAGTTCTCATATGTGTAGAGACAACATAAAGTTATTTATAAATATATAATTTATAGTGGGTTCACAATGACCCTTAGTAATTAAGTCTTAACTGATCAACGGCTGTTCCATTTTTAATTCAAATAGATTCATAAATTTTTAAAATTATGAAAAAATTTTCCATTTTTAATGAATTTTGTACTGAAAATGTTTGATATTTAATTTGGTGTAGCAGTGTCAAAATGATTTATGGCAATTCAGGCCCCATGTCATAAATTAGGGAATTTTTAAAATATAAAATATTACTTAACATTTAAAAATGTGGTCAAATAAAAAATAAAATATTTAAACAAAAACTTTTTGTAATATTATTTTAAATATTCCATTAAAATTTTAAATAAAATTATTTATCAAAAACTTTTTAAAGATTTAATTCAGATTTAACGAACTGAGAAAATTTTCAATTTTATTAATATATAATTTTAATAAGAAAATTAATTAATTAATCAAAAATTATGTTGCAGTGTTTCAATAAATTTATTGGGACCAATGTAATTTTAATTAACCTTTATTTTGGCAGGTCACTTTTAAATTTGGCCAAACGATTTTTAAAATTAGAGATTTCATTTTTAAATACAGTCTGTTCAAAAGATATATTCCACTAGAAAAATAGGATATTGTAGAAATAGTTCCAATTTATAATTGGTACAAAGTATTATTTTTTGCAATTACAAATTCAGAGCAGTAAAAATTAAATCAGTAAAATTTTATCAAAAACAGAATTTGAATTTGTAATATACTTTTTATTATTATTTTTTAAATAGACGCTTTTCAATAATTTTGAAAAAAATTTTTCCAAACATTTATTATCAAGAAACATGTTTCGAACTATTACCAGTTCATCATCAGTCATTCATATTTAAAACAACACACTTTCTTTATCTAAACGTGTTATTAGTGTTCAAAAAGTATATTCCCCCTTTGAATTTGAAATTTTTTAATTGGTAATCATTTTAAATATCTTAACAAAACTTTAAATTATCTAATTTTAACCATTTTTAGCAACCAATAAAAAGTACTTTTAAATTTTTAAATATGAAAAGAGGTGTTTTATTGACATTAGAAGAAAAAGGCGCAATTACAGCATTCACTGAAGAAGGTAGTTTGGCGGCTTGGATTGGAAAAATTTTTTTGTAAGAACAAAGCGAACCATTAATGCTTTATAAAAAGACAACAAGAAAATCAACTTCCAAAGAAGATGGGAAGGCCCACAGATGAAAAGATACACAGATGATGAAAAGATACACAGACAGATAATTATGACAATCAGCAACAAAAACATATCATTATTGAATGTAAAGGCTACTTTGAACAATGCTGCGAGTAAGACTACAATTTATAATTATGTTCACAGGTATCCTTTCATTAAAAACAGGAAAAATTCTTTAAAAAAACTCCTAACCAAAAAGCATAAAGAAGTAAGATTTAGGTGGGTGGAAAATCATCAGACACGGGAAGACCAATTGTTGCATGTACTCTTTAGTGACGAAAAGAGGTTCAACCTGAATGGTTCCAATGTTTGGGTTAACTATTGGCATGTCCCGCGAAAGCAAACGTTGTGGGTTTCTAAAAGACAATATGGAGGTGACTGGGTTATGGTTTTGGTTGCACAAATATCATTTTTGTTGACGACAGTCTTGACTCATCCAAATTCCAGGATATATTATGTATTCATTTGCTGCTAAATGATCCATTATAGGAGGAGATATGTGGATACTTCAGCAAGATTTAGCAAAATTTCACGATTCTAGAGCAACAAAAACATGGTTTAAAGAATCTGACATTACCGTACTAGATTGGGCACCAAGAAGTCCCCATCTTAACTCAATGGTGAATGTGTGGAGTGCTATGGTTAGGAGTGTATATTCATAAAATAGACAATTCCACAACATTTCTGAACTCAAAGAACCAATATCAAGAGCTTGGTATGAATTTGATATAGAGATTTAACAGAAGCTTATCCTAGGCATGTCAATGAGAGTTGGTGATATGCTTAAAAATGGTGGATAGATAAAAGGAAATTCATAAATTATTTGTCCTATTGTAAGTGGGAATATACTTTTTGAACGACCTAATTTTTTATTTAGTAAGCAAAATCGATTTAAAAAAATGAAATTAATTTTGTAATATATAATTATATTCCGCTTTTTGTTATATACTTAGATGTAAATAAAAAAATAAAAAAATAAATTAATAGTTAAATTTTTTCAATTTTTGGTAAGTTGGAATATATTTTTAAAACCGACTGTATTTAAGATACATTTTTACAATATGAAGTATATCAATAATACATTTTTTTGTATTTAAAGGACAATTGTATCATCTTTTACAGATGAAAGTTCCAAACGAAATTATAGAATTCAAGTCGAAATATGAAAATTCAAGTCATAGAGTAATGTTTCTTCCACCTTATTTCTCCTTCTTAAACCACATTAAAACATTTTTTCAATTGTAATAAAGTAAGTTGTGCTGATTAACCAAACAGAAAACCGAAATTGCCACAATTGGCTAGCGTCAAAAGTCTTATCCGACCGAGGATTGCATGAAAATTTTCAGGAATGTGTTTACATTCCCTGCACATTCCTTAAGAAAGTTGAAATTATCGATGCTTGATGTGAATGTGATATTGATATAAATACACTATTGTTTGTTTATAATTGCAATGAATAAATCAGTAATACTAAGAATTTAAAAATGACCTGTCAAACCCGGTGTTAGTGATTCTCATAGTATTGATATGTATTATATTTAAAATGACGGTAGCATTGTCAAATAATGTTTTTTTATAATTCTTATGGTAAAAAGAAAAATCTTCTGTTACATTTATTCAAGAAATTTTAACTGATTTTTATAATTTTTTTCATGTAATAATTTTAATTTTCAATTATCTTATCAACTTTTATTATCCAATACAAACTTTAAAATCGAAATTTTATTTTAAAAATAAAATAATATAAAAGGATTATAAAAGATATATTGTGAAAACTTATTGATGTATTAATGAATATATTAGGCAGACTGTTATTTTTTTGAGAATTTCAGATCTAATACTATCTGTCACTATCGGTCATTCTGGACACAAATCCTTCTTTATTCTTAGCAAAGTAATAAAGACAATCGGGTGGAACGAACATGCTTTATTTATGGAAATCTTTCAGTAGTTTTGTTAGGATGAAATTTCTTACTTTGCCAAATTGATTACCAGTTGAAGAAAAATAGTCAAAATAAAAAATATATATTACTTATTTATTTATTCTATTATTAATTATTCTCTTAATTATAATTGATTTATTTTTTTTCGATAATCAATTAAAAATATAAAATAATCATGATTAGTATTAAACTAATAATTAGAATTATCTTTGTTTTTGCTTAAGTAATGACTAACCTAGAAACAATTAAAATATTTAATAATTTTGTTGTTTATTTATGTTCAGCACCAATATAACGTTTATAAAAAAATGTATTGCAATATACGAAAGCCAAATTATTGAAATCGACAATAATTCATCTTTTCTTCAAAACCTGATTTTCATTGCTGATGTAACCTTTTCATTACATTAATGTCCATAGGCACAGCTGCCGATTTTAAGACACTGAACCCCTTAAAGAAATGTTTGTTTGGGTCTATCAATGTTCAGTGTTTATGGTCCGTTTTTCTTTCATGACAATTTAAATATGAAAATGTTATTTAGACATGCTTGTGTCTAGCTTCATCCTAAAAATTTTTCGCAGAATTAAATGTAAAATAAATTTTCTACAAGATGTAGAGCCAGCTTGTTATTCACGTCTCTTAAGAAATTTTTTAAACAAACATTTCCGTGATAGATGGATTGGTAGAACTGGACCGTTTCGTTTGGCTACCAGATCACCGGACCTAACAAGACTTTTTTCTTTCTTTAAGAACATACGAAGACATAGGTATATAGAAGAAAACCAAAATATATCCTGATCTGAAAATTTATAGAATTGGAAGATATTTTTCAAACCGAGGCAGCTAGACTACTACGAGAAATGTTTCAAAACGATTTGAATGACTTTTATAATCACCTAGATAGATTTTCCGAAATTAAATGAATTATCTGCTGCAAAATATTAAATTTTAATAAGTAAATGTTATTTTTCAAAAAATTGCAGTCTTATGTTGAATATATTTTACGGTACCACATTTTAAAATCGGATACTTATTTTATACACACCCTACATTTATATTATTAAGTTGATGCTAAAATAATTTTAAAACAGATTTATTTAAAAACAAGTTGATCTATTCTTCAAAATATAAACCACGGTTCTCGATGATTTTCTTCCAACGATCTTATTTAGGATGTAACATAAAATGCATTATTTTTAAAATTCAAAGCTTTATTCTTTATTAAAATTATTATTTACAACAAAGTACGAACCATAGACTGAAAACACTGTTGCCACAAAGTAGGAAACGTTTCTATGCCTTCTCGATATCAACTGGTTGATTTAGAATTCGAAGACCGCTAACAGTTGGCTGAGAAAATTAAATATTATTTATATTTCTTATTGCCTTTGCAGCTGTGTCCCAATTGAAATTCATGAAGGTTTATTTGATGTCCTTAAACAAGTTATTCAATAAAAAATTTTAATTGTTTAATTGTAAATAATAAAGAAAAGATTATCAATTTATATATACATATACTATAATAATATAATATTTATAATATCTTATCTTAAAACACAACTAAAAATAAGCTAGCTATATGTACAATTTTGAAATTTGTCTTTCAAATTTTAAAAACCATGGAATTTTATGGTGCACCGTAAATAGAATGCTGACAATTAAAGAAAATATTTTATGTGTTTGAAATGCAGCTTAACCAAATCTGTAAACCAGGTACGAAGAAACTGAAAAAAAAACCAAAACCACAACTGTCCACAGACATCTATTTTATAAAGTAATAAAAATATTATTTATTGATTCCGAGATCAAGACACCAGGTTGTTATTGATTCATATGATGTCATTCGAAATCTTTTTACTTACTCAAAGGCTTTCCTTCATATGTCACTTTAACTTGTAAGAATTATCCATGTACAATGAGCTAATTGAATCTATTCTTGATATGATAATGATAAAGCTACCTTTCTCCTAAACATCTGAATATATACTATAATGTGAAATATTATAGATTGATTAAAGCAACAAGTTAGAAATGTCATCTTAGACTATTGATAAACATTATATTCATGTATAAAACATACTTAAATTACATATCATAAAATGTTTGTTAAATGACAAGGATCTTAGGTCTGTAATAAAAAAATAACTGAAGGTTCAGCTAGACATTCTTTCACAGTTTATTTATATTCCAGATTACCAAAGCAACATTCCAAAGTTCCAAAATGTCTTAAGTTGCAGAATTATTTCTAACTGAATCTGTTGGGTCTCCAAATCTGATAGGGTCATGTCTTGTAATTGAAAACCTTTTTAATGATTAAATCTTATCTCTATTCCTAAAAAATAAAACTAGAGGCCTAATGAAAACTGAAATTTATACCAGTCATATTTAACGAGTAAGACTAAAATTTTATGATGTTATTTTAATTTAGGTATTTGTTCTTTAATTTGATTTTAATATTTTATTTTTAATTTATTAATAATTATAAAAAATATATTATATTTTTTTGGTTATGATTTCAATACATTTGAAATTTTTGACGATTTTAATTTTAATTTAAGGGAGATGCAAAATATAATAATTCTTTATAATAATTGAATAATTTAATTTCCTCTATACCATTGTTTAAATTTCTATTAAAAAATGGTCAATTTACATCATTATTTTTGAAAGACTTTATAAATAGAAAATCAATTATTATTCTTTCTCATACGATCAACATTATATTATTGAGATATATTTATTATTATTATTTTTTAATATAACACTTTAAGAAATCGTTTTAAAACCTGATACACATCACTTTCTAATATAGCACCGAGCTCCACGTACTTCAATTAAATTTATAGTTGAGATAAAACTGATAATATTTATATTAACCAGACCGGCAATATCTTACCATGTCACTAACTGTGATTTGGTTCAATAATACTTTTTGTGGTAATTAACAGAATATTCTTTATTTCTCTCCCACAGAAAATTACAACAAATGTTTATAATTCTTTCATCTGCACTATGATCAAAACACAAATATTAAACAGTTTCCCATTTTGTATCACCACTGATCTAGAACAAATGCATATCTACCGTCAATAACTCTCTGGTTGTGTTAGGTTTGCCATAGGCACAAACCGTGAAGATGGTGATTATTAATGATAATAAAATTAATAATAATAATAAAATTAATAATAATAATAATATTAATATTAATATCAATTTTAAAAAATCGAGAATTTTTAAAATATTAAAAAAAGCAATATATCATTATCTCGTCGTCGGGATAATGATTTATTGCTTGGTTATTGTTTCCTAAAAGCGAATGCGTACTGTCGCATGGAGAAAGAGTTTGATTAATGGCTATTAAGGGAAATAGCTGTCTCACAGCGTAGGGATTGCTGATCGTAGACAAAAAGGAAGATCATTTCGTCAGAAGAAAGTTGGAAACAGTATCCTTTAATTCAGTAATTTTGTTTATGTTTTGGAATGATGACAACGCAAAAAGATTGTACAAGGGTACCCAGAGGGTTTGGGAATCCATAGGTGACATGAAAAAGACCTAGAGAACGACCCAGGGACTCCTTGTCTCTTCAGGTGAGAATATTTATCGAGTTTTGTGTTTTTCTTTATCTAATCTTACTTCATTTTTTGTGATAATTCTCATTTAAAATTTCATTTAGCTTATATTACACTGGTATCTACTTTTGTTTTTAAATATACATTATTTCATTCGATTTGACATTTTTCTTGTATTAATTTGTACGGTCATTTGATCGATTTTGACATTACAGGTTTTTGATTCTTTGGTGTATTGTTCGAGATTTTGTATGTGCAACGTTTATATTCTTAATAAAGTTTTATTGACTGTTTTGATTCAATTAGGGTGCGAATTAGGTTTTGTAGTGGGGTTTTGATTCAATTGAGCTTAAATTTGTTTAACTGTATAAGTGAAACGAATACAACATTAGCTAGTGAGAAGTTATCGATTTTCGAGCGAAAGTTACTTTGTTGAGGTTTAATAGTAACACTTGTGAAATGATTAAACTTTTGAGGCAGACTCTCCTCTCTCTTTTGGTTCACTACAAACTCAAAATAAAATAAAAACTAAGATAAAAATAATTAAATGTCAACAATAATAATTTAATTTAATAATTAATCGATAAAATCATAATATGATAATAGATAGATAATAATTAAAAATAATAATAATAATTTTAAAAAAATAATAAAAATAATTATGATGATCATAAATAATAATAACAATTATAATTATAATAATAATTATACGAAAATAAAAAATCAGAACAATTTAAACAATACTGTTTCTGACCTGAATCCTGGATCAATCATAATCCCTTCACAAGTCTCTCATAACCGAACTTCACGAAACAGATCACGCTTTTAAATAACTCAGGCATATTTTGAAATGAATTGAATATTTAAACAACGGTAGCTTCACTAAAGAACTATCACTGTAAATTAAATCATATAAAATTCATAATATCTGAAAAATGCATTTATGACCCTCTCCACCAAATCAAAGCTCTCAGAACTGAAAACTCACTCAATCAAGGAAAACAACCTAAAAAGTCATCCATTATCGAGTGAAAGAAAATAATAATAAAAACTAATCACCCTAACTTTGGCTAAAATGTTTGGATATTAAAGCATTTCGATATTAAAAATGTCTTTACTTGAGATACTTAGAACCACTTGAGACTTAAATGTGATATCATACTATTAATAAGTTAATTTTGATTTACGTAAAATGGGTCCAATTAATTAAATGTCAAAAAAGGAAATGATAACTATGGATATTATACTTGGTGGAATATATCAGCTGCGTTAAATTAAGAATTAATCAATTATTCCCTTTTACTTTCATATATTTATATTACACATTCTTTCGATTCGATACATTTACATATAATCAATTCTTATATCATCATTCATTTTTTTATGGTATTGACATTTAGTAAACGTCGTCATTTAACTTTTATTTAATAGGTCCGGTGGGACCTTTTGAAATTATTTGACCTAATATTTTATCCCCAGTATTTAGCGAATAATAGAACAAATGTTTGTTTTCAAAGAGGTTGGTGAATAAAGGATAGAGTCAATTAGTGAGATGTCAGATTAACAAGTCCGGTTAATAATCTACCTCAAATTATTAACATTATTAATAAAAAAGATATACCAATGCTAAAAATTTTCTATGTAATTTTAAGGCTAATCAAATTCATAATTCTTAGATAAGAAATTATTCCTTATTTAAAAATTGTTTAATATATTATTCGTATGAAACTGACCAAATAACCTTAAATGCCATTTATTATTAGAAATAAAAATATAATTATATGTATATTATAAAAATATATAATTCTGTCAATACTAATTATAATTAATAATATTAATAAAATGTCTACATTTAAGTATATACTTAATTAATATTGTAATAAAAAAATTTAAAACCCATTTCATCTAGTTATAAAAATATTATTTCCCATTTTATTAGGGGAGAATGTGAAAATTTTATCCATAAAATAT
Source organism: Bipalium vagum (assembly GCA_037834085.1). Lineage (NCBI taxonomy): Eukaryota > Metazoa > Platyhelminthes > Tricladida > Geoplanidae > Bipalium > Bipalium vagum. Next base: position 269 of record JBBMKC010228678.1, on the reverse strand, counting down.
AAATCCAATGTATCCAAAGCAAACATTTTTTCGAAAAAAATGGTTTCTCTTTAATCATTTTACGATTGAAAACAAACCATATCCTTATTTTTATTATTTTCCAATAAATTATTTATGTATTTAATTGATTATTGAATTATTATATTAGTCAATTTCGGTTGACACAAAAAATGAATTTAATCAATTTGTATTTTTTTTGTCGAGCGATGTCTAATAATAATAATAATAATAATAATAATAATAATAATAATAATAATAATAATAATAAT
>JBBMKC010228667.1:0-11685 GCA_037834085.1 Bipalium vagum | reverse complement strand
AATAATAATAATAATAATAATAATAATAATAATAATAATAATAAGAATAAATCAGGCATTTATAAAAATGTAATTTTTAATTAAAAATCGTGGTTAAGATTTATAAATTATAGAAAAACTGATTTGGTTAAAAATTAGGAATGCAGAAAAATTAAGAGAAAAAGATTATTTTTTGTTGTTTTTTGTTCTTATTTACATATGTGAGTTATTAATTTTTAGAGAAAATATTATTATTTAAAATTTGTATTTAAAATGGATAAAGTAGATTTTGTGAAGAAATATGAAAGACTCCCAATTTGGGCACAAATACTTCAGATGCAGCCAATTGTTTAAAATCAATAAATGATTATAATAGTTTATTTGTTCACCAATATTATTGTTAGTAAAGTAGTGAAGAGCAAGTCTATCACATATCAGTAAATAAGAAAACTATGTGAGACCACTTACATCAAATCAGTCTTTTCCGGCAGGACTTTAGATTCTATACAAATTGAAAGAAAATCATAAATTAAAAGATTGAACTTTGCAATTCAAATTTGACAAAAAATCGTAACAAAAAAGAACTCATTTTTAAAGCAAAGAACAAAATCCGATAAAAATAATATTATGTTTAAAAATTCACAGTAAAGAAATGATAACTAAATTATGTGAATCAATATTTTCGTCTCCAAAACAAAATTTTCATTAGAATAAAGCACTAATGTCTTTTTGTGGGATTTTAAAGAACCAATTGCATTGTGAGCAATTGGAATTGGGACAAACGATTAACAATGAATTCCAATGTGGACAATTAATACTTTAAAATCGACTTTGGCAAGAAGAGTCCTGAAATAATTAACAGAAAAAGCATTACTCTTCTTCATGATAGCACAAAAACGCACATTTCAAGAATGACTCAATTAAAAATTAAAGATTTACGATTTGGAGTTTAGTAACATCTACCATATGGTCCCGAAATTGCCCCACCAGATACTTGGATACTTTTTAAAAGGTAGATCTTGTAAAAGTTTACAAGACATCTCTTAGTATTTTGTTGACAAGAAATTCAAATTTTAATTTAATGAGATTCATTTCATTTGTTGATGAAAATGATGACAGACGTATTGAAAATGTTGGCAACTATATAAATGAGTAATTGTATTTTTATTATTAATTCTGATTAATATTGAGTTGTTCGGAAAATAATTGCATTTTTTGATAAAAACCAAAGTCAAATTATTTTGCAGTACACATATTTTAATCTATTACATATTGGCCATTTTGGTCCAATACCCTTTACCATCTCTGGGAGAGGTACAGAATTCCACGTTCATAGAAGATTACACTTTTACTCGCGAAAAACTGATCCAAGTGTTTTTTTACTTCATTGGAACTGAAACTTTTAACATCTAAAATATTTTGTAAGGATCGAAAGAGGTAATAATCAGATGGTGCTCGATCTGGTGAATATGATAGATGGGAGAACACATCCAACCCAAGCTGTACAGATTCTGACGAGTGTACAAACTTGTGCGAGGTCGGGTTTATCATGCTGGAATACCACACCTTTTCAAATAATCAGCTCTGGCCTTCTTTGCTTCATGGTTTCATTCAATTCGTCCAGTTGACTGCAGTATACTACAGAGTCTATTGTGATATTGTTCGGTAGAAGATCAAAAAAAATTATTCCTTTAAAATCCCACAAAACAGAGAGCATTACTTTTTTTTGATGAATATTGGCTTTGGGGTACTTTGATCAGACTCACCTTTTTTATACCATGATCGTTTCTATTTAGATATGTCATACTATATACATCTTTTATAAAATCTATAATACGATAATAGTTAAAAATTATTTTTATTGCCTTAAAATATGAAAAAAATAAATAAGTCAATAAATATAATAGACTTAAATTTTAAACCTTTAAAATGACTTAATTAAGATTTAAAGATATTTATAAAAAACGAAGAGACTTCCGAACAACCTAATATATAAAATTTTCTCATTACTTTTCTGCACCCTTAATATTTATTAAAGAACACCAGAAAAATATTTTTATTATTGAATAAATCAATTCTATATGTTCCACAATTTTAAGCAAAAATGAAAATAGCAATAATCTATCGATCAGCAATATCCTAGAAAAATCTAATTAAGTTTAAATTTACCAGAACCACAAAATTATTTCTAAAAATTAAATAAATAAATAATATTCATATTAATAATCATAATAATAATATAAAAATAATAAATAATATAATATAATAATTATATAAAAAATCATAAACTTAAGGAAAAAAAGTTATTTTTTCTGGAGGTCTTTAAAAGTTATTTAATTAAAAATATTTTTATGAGAACCTTAAGATGCTATGAATTTCATTTCACTATAAAATGCTTAATTAAAATAAATTGATTTGTTAATTATAAATTCGAATAGAATTTTTTGGAAACAGTTCAATAAATATGAAGATAAACAATTTAAACAATATCAAATTTTATTTCATAATTAATTAATTCTCATTTTTAAGTTTTTAAATAAGCATAAGTAAATTTTTCGATTAAGTGAACTAATTATAAAATTAAAATATTTTGATTAAATAAATATTTATTTTTCAACAACTACCTAAAATTTATTTATATAGTATCTTTCAAATCTCCATTGATTAATTCCTAATATTAAAATATTATAACAAAAACCAACTTTAAAATTCAACCTGGATTATATATTTAGTAATGATAAATTAGTTTTATTATTATAAATAATTAATAAAATTAAATACTTTGTTTTAATCAGCCAAAAAAATTATTTCCATTCAAAAATGGTTTTTATCAAAATTAAAATATTTCTTATTTTTATTTTAGCTTTAGCAATTAATTTAAATCATAAATTAATTTATTGTATTTATGTAAATAATAAATATAAAAAATATTTAGAATTTAAATCAATAAAAAACTATGTCAAGATCAAAAGAATTTCTTAATTGAATTATCAATTATCAATTATTATTAATTTATTATTATTAATTTATTATTATTATTATATTATTATTATTATTATTTTATTATTATTATTAATTTATAATTATTATTATTATTGACATTTTGTATTTTTTTCTAGACATTATAATAGATGTAATTATAATTATAATTAGATAAAATGTGTATTAAAACGGAAAAAGTGAAACTTTGATTAATTTTATAATTTTTGATGTAAAAGTTCAAATTGCAAAAACTGAGATTTGTTTTTTAAATATCGAATAAATCATCAAGTTTTGTGAGCGCACAAAATTCATAAACAAAGAAAAATTGTGGAAAACTCAAAAGTTCATTAAAAAAAATAAATTCATGGTAAAAATCCATATAATAAAACTGCAGTAAATAAAACTCACGTTTTATTGTGTCGAATTTCGACACTCGCTGTCATATTAGAATGGATATTATTTGATAAATACTTCTTGTTGGGAACCTAGGAAGAATTAAACTGTTTATTAATAAAAAGCACTCGCTATACTGGACTAGACTTCAAAGGAAGACCACTTTTTCTATTGAAACTTTCCGAATGATCTTGAAAAACCCCGAAGCGAGGTAAAATCGTTTGAGTATTAATGTACTTAAGGGAAGTAGTTGGCTTAGAATCAGAAACTTCAGAAAAAAATCGCAAAGAATCCTGTTCTGTGGACAATGGCAGAATCAGTTGGTTGCAATTTTTATCAATGGATTCACTGCTACTGGAATCAGTAAATATTATTCTGTTTTCAGATTTTAGCCTTGCTTTCTTAAATGAGGTAAAAGAATCGATTTGTGGACCTGAATCAATTTTATCATTGTGAATAAAAGAAGACATCATTTCTTGATTAGTTTTGAATTTTGGAAAAGGAGTAGAATCTTTGACAGATTTCTTACAAGGGAAATTGTGCAGAAACAATGAAGGAGGAGGTTTGGAATTTTGATCTGTACAGACAACCATTGGACTAGTAAGCTGCTGCTTATACTTTGTACTATTTAAGGGTAGTGTAAAACCACGACGCTTGTCTTGACTTTCAGATATCGTCTTTTCTCGTTTAGACATTCCCGTAACGCTAAAAGCACTGGAAGAAGAGCTTAATTTCAACCTTGTCATCTGAGCCTTAGACTTTGAATTGTTAAGATTTTGCGTTTCTTGATCATTAGATATGTTTAAGGCTATTTTAGAATCAAACAAACAAATGTCACAGCTAATCGATTTCATTCGAGAAGGTTCGTTCATTGCTCTTACAGAAATTGTTAAAATATTAGACTCTCCAGCACCAATCGACGGAAATGAAAGACTTTTATACAAATTAGTGTGATTTTCCTGATTTGCTTGATCAATGTTCTGTAGGCATGATATTCTAAACAAAATATATAAAAATGAAAAACTTCCACATCTCAATGCTTTTATAAAATTATATATAATTCTAAATTTTTCAAAGATTTTAACAAAGACGTTATCACAAAAATTTAGAAATTATTAATAAAATTCACCAAGTTTAAGTGATTTCTGAATATTAATTTCGTATTCAGTGTTTTTGGGAGATCATTGAGTGAGAAAATTGAACAACTATTTATTAATTTATAGAAAATTTCTATAAATCTTAACCTATTTATCTTTGTACTGGTGTAAATAAATATGTAAATACATTTTTTTATATTGAGGAAAAAGTATTGTCGCTTTTTCATCTCACATATTAAAAGTCGATAAAAATCATCTGGTGTTGTCAAAGAATATCCATTTCTCGTCACAGAAATAATTCTTTTAAGGATAGTCTTATTTTTGTTTCTTAACAATAAAGAAGAGCAAATGGATAATCGCTAATTTTTTCCAATTTTTTTGATTTTTCCAAACTTTTTCAATTTGTTTAAGATGATCACAAACTGTTGTGTTACCTACTCCAAATATATCTTCAAAAGCACGATTTTATTGTTGAGGGTTGGACTCGATCTTGGCTTTTAAAGACCTATTATCAATCGCTAATGCTCAACCTGAATGTCACTAGTCTTCAATGGATGTGTCTCCAAAATGGAGCCTTTTGAACCAACGCTGAGAATCTGGTTTAGTAACTGAATCATTACCCCACGTTTGGCAAATTTTTTGCGCAGCCTCAGATTCATTTTTCTTAAAATTATATTCATAAAGTAAGCAAGTTCTAATTTGCGCCGTTGTCATTGTCTGTTAAATAGGGTTTTATATTAAAACAAACTTAAAATAATAAAATAAAGATTTAATTACCTGTTATATTTTTATTATTTATCAATAAATATCAAAATATTAGTCAATATTTTAAAATATTTTTACTTTAAATTTAGTATATGAAAAAGCGACAATACTTTTCCCTCAACCTATAATATAAAGATATTTCAAGCTATCTTCTCAATAAAACTCTTTACTTCTTTATGACAAGAATTTCCTTTTAACATTTAAGGGATATTAGATAAGAAATATACACCGTTTTCACATCTATTTTGACAAAGGTAAGGTTACTTTTGACATTCTAAAGGTCTATTTTTACATTGTAAAAGTCTATTTTGACAAAATGTTATTTACAACAGGTATATGTACATAACGTTAAAAAAATCAAAACAGAAATGCATTTATTTTTCCAGAAATATAAACAAAATCAGAAACTAATAAAAAATTGAAGATTTTACTAAAACTGTGATATTCCAATAATAAATATAATCAATGTGATATTTCCAAAAACATTCAATGACATTTAACCTCTTTCTCATATAATATTTTAATATAAATATTCATTTCCTCTCATTATTAATTTATTGTATATATATTTTTTACCACCTTATAAATTGTCCTATTTATATATTAAACTATCAGTTTACAACTAGACTGAAAATCAATAGCCTTGTTAATTTCCTTTGAGAATTTCAAAACTTTCATTAAAAGAGACTAAATATCAGTTTTGACAATTAATTTGAACACTGTACCAATCGGTAAGCAGTGAAAGAATTATTCAATTTACAAATTCTGTGATTATTCTCCTCCTAGACAGACTTTGTCAACTACTTTGAGAGACCACTAATTAGAACTAGTGACTTATAAAAACGAACTTATTATGATTTTAAATATAAATTTTGGAATTTTAAAATATATGTTGGTTTATAAAGAGAAAACTTTGCCAAAAGAAATAAATTAAAATTTTATTTATTTATATTTAATAAAAACATAATGAAAATGATGAGTTGATAATAATTTAGATTTCAATCAAAAATAATTAATATAAAAAAATTAATTAATATATAATAATAAAATAATAATAATAAAATAATTATAATAATAATAATATCGTTATATATATTATTATGTTATAATAATGATAATGAAATGACTTTTTTCTGTAACTATAGAAATGGATAGCTGATTGATAATCTTTTATTAAAGTTTGATAAAATACCCCCATACTCAAGGTTATTTGATTTTTTGGGATTTCTTCAATAGATGGAATCATCCCTATTATGAATGAATATATTTCTATCAAATTTTATTTCTAAACTACCTTTTATTAATATTATCAAAAATTTTTAATGTAAATCTTATAATAAAGAAAAATTATATAATGAAAATTGGTCTTAACTAGAAAAATTTAGAAAAGCTGTCAAAAATAAAAAATAAAAGCTCGTAAGAAATCAAACCAGCTCTTAAATCCACAAAAAACGAGAAATCAGAACTCATTAACAAAACCGATATCGCAAGGGAATAGAGACTTTTGCTGAAAAGAACTAAAATATGTTCACTAAATTTCACTATATGTAGGTTTTAATGCAACGGTTGCATTATAGTATTAAGTATGATATTTGTTCTTCTAATATTATACCATTTGTTGTCTTATTAGTCGTCATAGTTACTACTATTAATCTATATCCGTAGTGTGAAATGATAACTGAAAACAATATACCAAATATATGTGGCTATATCAACGTGGGACTTAATAAATTTAAAGGTTATGGTTGGTACGTATTTGTAATCAGAGATTTTTAATCGGAACTGACCAGACATTTGTATTTACTTGGTATAAGTTTCTCAGTTGTCTATTGATATTCATTGGCTTATCATTAGTTAGCACAATCATATTGATAATATATCGAACATGAACACTGTTTGTATGAGAAAGCCTGGTACAGGAACCAAAATAATTGATCATTTTCTTTTGTCAAAATCTGATGAATTTCAAAAGGAAAATTTGAAAAAGTTATCAATTTAAACATTCTACTTTTGATCGCTACTGAATCTTGTTTGTAAATTAATCTAAATATTCTTGAATGGAAATGTAACCCGCGATTGATAAGTTAATTTAAAGATATAAAATTGTTTAAATTTAATGGTACGGGAAAATTCTTCAGTTTGTCGAATTTTTTCTGGTGTAAAGTTTATATTTGACAATATCAAAAAATCTGACATAAAATGAACAAAATTTCCTATCATATTAATATAGTAACACTTTTTAGGTCGTTTAAAAGAGTTCACTGACATTTCGTCATAAATTTATTGTCACATTGACATTTTGTTACACTTTTATTTACACAAAGACAATTCGTCACACAGATAATTTGCCACATTGACTATATGTCACAGAGACATGACGTCACAATTTTTTTGGTATAATTACATTTCTTTTGTAAAATTGCATTTCTCATGGAATCACGTATTGTTAAAACATCTCGCGGAGGCAAGAAAAGGTTTTATGTATTTAATACACAGAATCGGGAAAATTTTAATATTTCAGAGATGCGCACACCGAAAAACATGCACAGGTTTAATTACTACCACAAGTAATGGTCATTTGAAAATATATTCAGAGAAAGAACATTTACATGTACTAAATTGGGGTTCATATAAGGCGATCGAAGTAAAAGAATAATTAAAAACAAAGCCTTATCAATCATTGAACCTGATGCGTCTATTTTCCAAAATGCAATCCAATAAATGTCAAAAGAAACTAATCTTAATCTTCCAGAAAAGAAATCCCTAAAAAAGTTAGTACGTAGAATAAGAAGAATAGAGTTACCATCGGAGCCACTGACCAATCAGAATATAAAATATTTTGCGGAAAAATATAAAATTACCAAAAAGGCGAATGATGTTTACTTCATTTGGACATAGACATATGAATTTGGATTTTTTCAACTGATTAGCAGTTAAATATTCTCAAGAAAGAAAAATATTTGATATTTGAGTATCATATGATCACTTGTACACAACCTTTCATGAAAATTTTGAATTTAAATTGAATAAATTTTATTTTAGATTAATTATTTTATATGTTGACCAATTAATTTAGTGATATTAATTTAGTAATCTATAACAAACTGAGTAATGACTAATTATGAGTATTACAAAATTATCCTTGTGACGTTTTTGTAAAATGTGACAAAATGTCACTATGACAAAATTTTAAGAGATAATGTCCGGACACCTTTTCAAGGATACACATTTAAAGATTTTAAAAACACAAGCAATTTCAATATTCATAATATTTTTTTACATTTATTTATTTACAGGAACGCAATCTTTCGAAAACAACCATGAATGTTCCTTATGAAATTGCTTAAGTCATCTTCATTTTCCACTAGCGTCTTATAAACTAAAGATGTTAAATAGTCCCATAAAAAATAATCAATGAGATTTAAGTCTGGAGATCGAGCAGGCCATGTATAAAGTCCGCCTCTATCAATCCAACCATCATGATATGTTGCATTTGGTAACCCATGAGTAAGTCTACTAAAATGCACCGGTGCTACATTATACATAAACCACATGACTTCTCTCATTGCCAATGGTAGCCTATTGTCCAACAACTGCGGTATAATTCAGTGGTAAGTGTTCTTGGTAGGATAGTATATCCGATTAAAAAATCACCCACAATTCTGACCCAAAAGTTCAATGAAAATTGATATTGAAAATGATCTTCACTTGTCTCATGTGGATTTTCTTCCTCCCCCCATACATGATTATTATTGAAATTCATTGTGGAATTTCTTGAGAAACTTGTTAATCGATAAACAGAATTAAACTCAGTAGTTAAGAATTTGAGACAATGTTTGTTTCAACCATTGACAAAATGCTACTCGCGGAGAAAAATCTCTGTTAATTTCTTATTAATACAATCTACACATGACAAATTAATGGATTCTGAAAGAACAAGGTGCAAAAAAAATCCGAAAAAGATGCCGCATTATATCATTAATCAATAGAAAAAAGTAATTCGTCAGAAAGATAATGCTAGAACAAACAAAAGCTAAAACTAAACTAAAAATCCGACATATTGAAATTTTACAACACTCAGCATTTATAGTTCCAATCTAGAGCCTTGAGATTTCCGGGTTCTTGAAAGGTAGAAAATTTCTGGGTCTCAATAATATTAAAAAGGATTTCGAGAATTCTTTGTATCGATATACAGTCTGATACGGCTTATTGAAAGAAGGTTAAAAACAACTAAGCATGGAGGATTGCATTTCGATTAATAAAATTCATTATAATTTCTGTACTAATTAAAAATATGTTATGAATTCCAGAAAAGTAGGGTCAGTACAATATAAGAACAGTAACAATCAGATTTTCATCATTATACCGATATCTTTTGCTTGAAACTTAACTAAAATTGATTCGTTAGGTTAGGAGAACATTATATAAAAGTAATTTTTATAAAGTTATATTTAACGCTCTTTTGATAATTATTGAATCTTTCGAATATTCGGTTGACCAACTATCATAAAATTAATACATTGAAAATTGTTTGATATTTTTATAAACAATGAATATGAACGATTTATTCGAATGCTGGTACTGGAGGAAAAACAGTAACAGTTACACTGTTAACAGCAAGAGATTTAAAGTTTATAAATTAACAAAAAGAAATTAATAAACCATGCGACTTTATTTATTTTAGATTTATTAATTTAATTTATTATAATTTTATAATAATTTAAAATTTTGATTATTTAATTATTGATTTAATTTGAATTCGAGTATTTATACTTAAGTTTTAATTAATCTTAACATAATTTTCAATTTTTTTCCTTTCTATACTATTTTCAAATTGTATATTGCAAGTTATACTATTTAAATCATTATTTGAAAATTAAAAATTCCCCTGGTCTGATTCCAATGCAAATTCTAATTTTACTAACCAGTATACAATGAATTCTACTGCTAGCAACAAACCAATAATAATTTTGTAATATGAGACATAATTATTGTTAACCGTTTTGCATAGATCGTTCTAGAAGTATCTCAAATTCAATGAAAACGGAATTTTTCTCAAAAATTCGAAAGTAATAAATTAAATGATAATTAACCGAGTGACTGAGTAACTTGTCAAAAAATTAAGTCTCTTCATAAAATCTAAGATCGGCATGTTAATCAATAAAAAATTCAAAAGAAACCTTAATTATAAAGAGTAACAGGATATTTGTGGATTTTGTGAAAATCAATAAACATGTAAGTTAAATTTAAATGTAAATTTACTTGTAATAAATGTTTCTTGGTGATCTACCTTGACTTTCATAGAGTGCATTGCTAAGAATGGAACTGTGAAGGTATGATGTAATGGTCTTGAGTAAAGAAGTTACAGTCTGAATTGGACCTTGGAAATTTCTGAATTACAAAAAAATTTTAAGTAAATTAATACCATTGATAATATTCTATGAAATTTAAATATATATTATATTATAAATGTTATTTATATTATAAATTATTATATATATATATATTTTTTTTTTTTTCATTTAAATATGAAACTCTACAAAAAAGTTTTTCGTGAAGTCAGAAAATATTGGATCATTCGACATTATTCATTTTACAAAATATTAACAAATTTTATTAAGTTCCTTTTTTCAGAAAAGAACAAACACAATTTTTTTAAATAAAATAGAAAAGGTTTTTATAAAAATAAAAATTTTATTTTTCAAAAAACTATTGGGTAATTATTGATTAATATTAATAGAATTAATACCAACAAAATGAAATTATTATAATTATTAATAATAGTTACAGAATTTTGTAAGTCAATATAAATTTATAACAAGCACTTAAAATTATTGAATTAATTTGATTTAAATTTTAATCTAAAAATATTATTATTATTGATATTAATATTATTATAACTTATTATATTATTAATTTTAAAATGCATAATTAATGACGTTCCTAAACGAAATCATAGGTATAATTATTAATAAAATCAATTGATAATACATAAACATCGTATATATATGAAATAACCTTTTTGGAATCATTTTAATAATCCATTCTTCTATAAGTAGAAAACTATCCTGCATGGGACAATCTAAATGCATGAAATCAGTCACTGATTTAGAATCATGGGTCCCTCTCAGGAAATTATCGTAGTGACCACATTCTGGTAGTAACCAGACCTCAATGGAAACCATTTGATTTCGCCTAGCGGGCTCTGTCAGTCTATCACGATAGTGTTGGGCCATAATGCACTAAAATTTTGAAAATACTGTGTAAAGATTAACCAATACCTGTCCCAGCAAACGATTATTTCAATGAAGAATAGGTTTGAAATTGTTTTGCAACTGGTGACACGACCCAAGATTCGTCTCAAGTTATCAACCATTTTTAATTTAATATAAGGTGTCTCAAAAATCACGCAAGATTTGAATTAAATAAAAAACCTTTTTATTTCTTAAAATTAATTAATTTTTTAATT